>JAMKCH010004523.1:0-268663 GCA_023653785.1 Ophioderma brevispina
GGTCAATGCTTACTAACCTGTGCTCCTGGAATAACACAATCAGGTCTAGGTTTATTTGGTAGCTTATATTCAAACAATGTCGTGGGTGGGCAAGATTGGAGGTCAAGGTAATTTGGGGGTCACTAAACTAAAATGATTATAGCATTTTAAGGCGGATGAATCAGGTTCATCTAACCACATTATCATTCACAGGTAATATTTAAGTCTGACTCAGAGATTTCAAAATATTATTATTTTGTGTAATAATGAAAAATTTCAACTAGAACTAAGATAGTTAACCTAAACATGCACAATTCACAAAATATGATCGTTTTTGTTTTGATGTCGTAAACATTTATTGTAGTATTTAAACTGTCCCATAGGATACGGGGTATAACAAAATTTCCCGGATCCGGAAGTTTTATACAAGTTGTGATTTTTCTATATGAAGGAATTCGATTTAAGCTTAGCAATTCACCAGTGATTAGTATATTGCCAAGCATTTATGTACATGCAAAAACACATTTTTTTGGAAATTGAGGGCGCCCCTCCTCAGGAAATCTCTAGTCCCGCCTTTACTTGCCTTTTACCAATGCAACTGTGTAAATATCTCAAAATTGTTGAATTTGGGTGCTCTTCAAACAATATGCTGTTATTGCCTTTAATGAGCCATAGGTATGAGGCTAAGGGTCACGGTGTACTGTTTAAGAAATTGTTCAATATTTTTTGTCCAAGCTCAGTTTGGACTTTCATCATAACATAATGTACATACATCACGAATTCCGAAAAGAACTTTGATATAAAATTAACAAATAGGGCATTTTTAATTTTTGCTTTTTTGACATACAAGAAAACGGTCGGATTTTTCGCCACGGCTTCATTGATCAAAGCGCCCAATTTATTGCTCTCCTCGTACATCAAAGTTATGACCAAAACATCGTGTTGACTCGCATTGTTATGGCTGACACTGTAATATTGATGGATTAATGAAAGTAATATTAAAATTATAAAATAAGTTACAAAAAAACAAAAAAACTAAAAAATTATTTTGTTTTTTTAATTATTATTGAAGTGGCAACACTGCGATCTGATGGTCAACAACGACGTAAATTATGGATGGTCATTCACTTTGACGCACCATTTGCCTGCGATGTGGATTTGTCAGCATCGTTTTCGAGTAAGCTATTGGCGGAAAATTAAAAGGTCACAATACTCAACAAATGTGTACAACATTTTCACTTATTATTTGATTTAATATGTAAATCTACGTTACTTAAGCTTTCCACCCTACCAAAGTTTTACCAAATATCAGAATCATGACATAATTTCCTTTAAATTTTCTTTTGGCACGTACCTGTAGTCTCATGTCAAGGAAACACCTAGAAAAACACCTGACCCTACAGGAAGAGCTGGGTTTTCTCTTTTCCTGGACACAGAATTCAGGTACATGTATAAGCCATGTGTAGGACTTTCAACATGTTGGTGTGAGCTGAAGAAAAGTTGTTCACAATTTATGTAATTAGGGGGCAAGAAATATTTGCCTTTTAAAATTATGTTTTAAAAGAATCAAAAAATGAAAAACACAACAACATTAAAAAAAAAAATATGATATTTTTATTGTTCCATACAGATAGTTCAAGGTTCATAAACTGGTAATTAATGCTGATGTGAATTCAACAGTCAGCATTAATCAATACCTGACAAAGTAGAGGAAATCCGTAGTAGTAACAAATTTTTTTTCTCTTAAAAGGACACTTTTTTTAGAATTTTAAAGAAGTTTTAATTTTGTTGCATTTTTTTACTAAACTACTATTTTTTCTAGCCCTTCGATTGCATTAGCAGGCCTATAAAGTTACTGAACTTTTATGGAATAAACCTCAATACTAGATAAAGTGTATTCCATTTAGGACATAAAGATTAACATAGTAACTCTGTTAAAAACCAACAACGTCAAGAAAAAATCACCTCACAACGTTATATAACCACAACGTTTTGTTATCTACGTACCAAAACCCCCTAACGTTACTGTAGTAGTACAAACACGCATGCGCACACACGCATGGTACACACGGCATGCGCACACATGTGTGCACCCACACACATACACACCCTGGTATACTAGATTCCAAGGATATTAAAAATGCTAGTGTTATAGTGAAATAAACCTGAGGACATTGTTTGTGGCACATGCAGGTAACATGTAGTACATGCAGATGACACAAAGGCACACCACACACACACACACACACCCGCAACACACCCTCAACACACACATACAAATAGCTTGTTTTATATTTCCAGGGACAAAAGGAAACCTTCCAAGGACCATTGTTTGAAAGATTTGAAAGAATTTCTTTTGTGTGGGTCGTCAGTCTTAAACGAGCCTGTTACACCCCCCCCACACACACACACCACACACACACACATCACACGCAACAAATTACATGACTTTCATGACTGATGTAGGAGTGTACATATCTGGCCAACTTGCAGGGAAAGACCTTTATTGTGGTAAATCTGTTATTGTTTCATTTTTTGTAGCCACTTTTCACAAGTACCTGCTAATGGCACAAGTAACCATCAACCACCATACACCAAACCAGTCAACCATCCTGAAATGTGTACTCCAAGTTCAGACCAATGTTATACAGCTGAAAGTCATGTAGGCCAACTGTGAAATGCAGTGAGAACCCATGTCAAGGTATGTATGTTAGTTAGGAACAATTGTATAATTGCTGATTATTAAGGACTCTCATTATCTACTCTTTGGTGCTGGAGGTTCACCGGTTTAAATCCTGGCAGGACAGTTACTTGGTCGGGATTATTCGGGTAGGTACTGAATTGCGGGTCTTAATCAGGATTAGGTCCCTAAATCTGGAATTTAATTGTATTATAAAACATTGAGTGCAATTGGATTCCACGATCCCCTGTTTCATTTGGGGACTTGGGCAAATCAAACCATGAAAAATACGCGGTATCTTGGAGGGACAATGAACCATCTAACTGGTACACTGGGCATCATCTCAACAGCAGGATTGGAAGCAGAAGTGAGTCTCCCAGGTTGACTAAACATATAAAAAAAAAAATTGAATAAAATAAAAAAATATCATCTATTAGACTGACTTCACAGTTCTCAGCTGATTTTGTAACATTTAAAAAATTATCAAGAAAAAGTGGTCTAAAAATTCAATTAAAAGAATTTCTGACTTGAACAAAATGCACACACTAGGTTTTGAGCTAAATGAGGCCGAGACAAACTTTCCTTTTTTGGCCTAATATAGTTGTATCCACATTGCTACCTTGTAGAGAATACTGGATTGAAAAACTATGGAAAACGAGAACTTTGGTACTACACCCCACCAGGACAAAAAGATTTACATCTCCTCTGTCTACATTCAGGTTAAAGGTTAGTTGCCAAAATGCTATTACCAGGTATTCGTCCATTACTCTGATGCTGGATTCAAGTGAAAGTGTTCGCAAGGCATATAATGATGTAACTTGGTGGAAGGAAGCGGGCTGGAAAGTTCTAGACACTGATTAGATTGGGCGTATTTCAGGCAAATTGAGTATGCAAATGAGCAATAATATGCAAAAAATCAGCGTAATTGCTATATTTTTTGAAAACGGGTACATTGATACTCAAAATTCCTGTGCCGCTTGAAAGCCAATAAGGGGACATCTTTTTTGCAATTCGAAAGTATGTGAGTATGCGGTTTAGGTTTAGGTATGCAATGAGCTATTAATAAATATGCGTAATTGCGTGTATGCTCTGAAATGGTTACATGGATAGGCAATTCCTTCGCTACCATGAGACTAGAGGAAGACTACTGTGCCATAGGGGGGGGTGGGGTGTTAGGTGAGGGGGTGGTTGTGTTGCAGGATGTGGGGAGTTTGCATGGTGTTGGGGAGGGGTGTTGTGTGTTGCGGAGGTGGGGGAGGGGTGGGCGTGTTGCGGGGTGTTGGGGGTGAGGGTGTTGAGGGCGAGGGTGGTGCGGGCTGTTGGGGAGTGTTGGGAGGGGTTAGGGTCTTGCAGGGTATTGGGGAGGGGGTGGGGTGTTGGTGTATGGCAGGGGGTGTTGGGGAGGGGATGGGGTGTTATGGAGGGGGTGTTGTGTTCCAGGCTGTTGTGGAGTTGCATGGTGTTGGGGACGGGAGGTTGGTGTTCGGGTGTTGGGGAGGGGTGGAGTGTTGAGGATGTGGGGTGTGGAGGGGTTGCGGGCTGTTGGGAGTGTTGGGGAGGGGTGGGTGGGTCTTGCGGGGTGTGGGGAGGGGAGTGGTGTGTGCGGGGTGTGGGAAAGGGGGAGCTTGTATCCGGCTATGGGGTGGCGGGGTTTGCGGGGGTGGGGTTAGGGTGTGAGGGGGGGGTTTGTTAAGGAGGGGGTGGGGTGTTGCCAGGGTGTGGGGTGTTGTAGAGTGTGGGGATGTGGGTGTGGCGGAGGGGGGGGGTGATTTGGGGGTGTTGGGGAGGGGTGGGGTATGCTTTTATTGCATGTTAGTGATCGCGGACATTCGGTGGGGACATCTTTTACGCATCACACGGTGCAGTATCAGTAACACACACACTTCAACAGCGCCCCCACGTGTTAGTTTGGGGATAAGAAAGTCAAGTGATTGATGACAGAAAGCTTTCCCAAAGGGAGGCTAAAATCTGCTGTTTGAGAAAAATTTAGAACTGTTCGATTGCACGTAAATACGAGTTCGCCTTGTTAACATTATCTCAATTTTTGAAACATTGTTTGTTTTCAGGTTTGAAATCAGTGCTTTAGCCTTTTTGGGCACACCTGTCTAGAGAAAGATTAAATAAAACAAAAAAAAATGGTATATGCCTTGGTGGTCTGTGTGCCCCAGGGCTGGATCCAGGAGGATAGGATAAAACAACATACACCTTTTTTGGTCAGGTGCAGTGGTTGTGTACTCAAAGCTCGCCTGAGTTGGAACTTATTGAAACTCCCTAGTGGAAAGCATGGAACATAGGCCAGGTGAATTGATAAATTGGGAGAGACCTCAAATTAAGTGTTTAATAGAGTGAATTCTCATCATTTTTTTAGTTTTAGGGAGGGGCTATGCTCCACTCCTTATATGATGACATTATTTAAGCAGACGGGGGAACCCAATGAATGAAGAGCTGGTAGAGCTCCTTGAACAAGGCTAATTTCTGAGATATATACAGTTACTACCAGGCATATTTTCAAAAAAAGGCCTAATTGTTGTGCATTTCATGAAATTTGCAGACTTTTAAGATAAGAATGTTAGTATTGTACAGGCTGTTAAGTTTGGAGTGTTTTTATTTTGCAATTATAAATCATGATTTTGTACAATCAAGTATAATGTTTGCAAACTTCAGACGATGGTGGCCAAGCCTCATTAAATATAGCAGCTCGCCCAAAATTTCAAAAATTTAACCATTTAAATTTAAAAAAACCAATAATTTAATCGGCGTTTGTGCCAAAATGAAAATAACAGTTGCTTTTCAGTGAATTTTACACTGAGACCCTAGAGTTGTATCAATGTTGGCTACTATCTAGAGAGCACAGAGGTAAATCAAGATGAATCCAAGAAAACACCTGACATAGCATCCCAACAGGAGGCCACCGTACAACGATTTGGTTCGTTGGTTGTCACAAAATCTACAGGTTTTAGTGTCGTAAACTCTTACCATACATATTACATTCAGTACTACGTCTAAAATTGGCTTCTCTACGTGAAAAAACACTATTAATAAAATAAATATTTAAAGGAATATTTCATTAGCACCTGAAAGACTGCTAGGCATAGGCCACCCTGTTGCTGGACTTACAAAGATATATAAAGATGTTTCAACTATACTCATGTCACCACAACCGTTTGAAAAGTGACTAATTTATACTTCAAACTGGGGAGGAGATGCAGAGTATTTTTCATGCTTAAGCCTGCAGTATGTTCTTCTCCCAACATGAACAATTAGAAAAAGGGTTCTCCAACAAGCTGCCTTCTCTTTGAGGTCATACATCTCAATGACTCTGCAGTATTAATTTGCTGTATGCTTAGAGTAGCAAGTTTGTGAACATCCTTTCTCAAACAATATATATAATGGTATTATGCCATGTGAAATTTCTATCAGGTCCGATTACTGAAAGCATACTTAAGTGTTGTATAAGATGTGAACATGTAAAGGGATACTATTGGATTTGATAAGAGTAGTGTCACGAAGGCTTAAAAATACGCTAGACAAATTAAGTAGATTTTAAAGTGCAATGAGAGATTTACATTCAGGGTACGTAAATAAATTGCAAAGAACTGATTTTGCCCTGATGTAAAGCTTTCCATCAAAATTATCCCCATCTGAAAGGTTAAGCTGAGAATGTTTCTTGGTTCAAAAATGTGAAATTTCCTAATTCGTAAGGAGCAAATACGAAATTAAAAAAAAATGTGTAAATTAAAGCAAATCAAAATCACCCTTTTCCTCTCTTTTAAGACATTTCTGTATGCCAAAGACAAGGGTAAGAAATCTATTGTCTATCTATAGAATTACTTATTATGACACAATATTTGGTGCTTCAAAATCTCTTGTTGCACCTTAATAACCAGGGCTGGTATTCTCAAAGGGATTCTAACTTTAGTCCTGTGTTTTAAACCAGGGTTAGGTCCTACGTGAGTGGACCTTTTTCCCTTCAAAATCTGTGAAAGTTACATGAACTGGTGAGAAATCCTCATTTGTGCTCCGGCATGAAGTATTTTCTCACCCCGTTACGCACAGTTTTTAACTGTTGGAAGGAATAATAGGTCCAGCTCATGTGAGTGAAGCTAACCCTGGTTTAAATCCAGTTCCTAGTTAAACTCCCGTATAGAATACCAGCCTCAGTTTTAATTGATTCTATCATTTTCAGACCAGAACCCACATCATGTGAGCCCATGGCAAGTACTTTAGCACAACCCAATTACTCAAAGTCAAGGATGCTAGCATTGACTCCACACACTCAAGAGAGTCACTGTCATCTCCTGACCTTCCCTCATTGCCAAAAAGAAGATGGTAAAGAAGCAAAAAGCAAGTCATGAAATGTATCTCTTCCAGATCTATAGCAAGGTTAGTGAAAATGCTAACGTACTAAATTTCTTTAACATGTGTTATTCAGATATTATCCACAAAAAAAAGAAGAGTGCGTTGACTTATTATTTTTCTAATGGAAACTGGGGCATTAAATCAAGGTCCCAGGAAATGACTGTATCAGCCTAGTCCAATTCTTTACAGGGCATTCCATTCCTAATCACAGGGCCACAAAAAAGAATACACTACCAGTGACATCATTAGTGAAACTATTGATGTTCAGTCAGTGTCATGAATCGATTCACACCAGTCACCTGGATATTTCTATTACTCTCTGAAAAAATTAATAGTTCACAATGCATTGCCATCTCACCCAAATATTTAAATGCTTTCTCGTCCCTCCACCCAAAAAAGAGGATTGCTTTTACATTATGTATTTTTCTAAATGGAAACTGGGGCCATTTAAACATGTGAAATGCTATTTGAAAATATTTTAAAGCATTCTAAGCAAGTTTGTCATTTTTTGTAGTTCTGTAATTTGAATTTAAGTAGGAATAATTTTATTTGTCCATTTATTCAGTTGTGTTGCCGATGTAGATTTGTACTCAACAAAATTCATTTAACAATATTTGCAAGAGATCCGCGATCACTAGTTTGCTGTGTATAGTGTCCCTTAACCTGAGATGACCTTTGATCTTGGAATGTGACCTTTAACTTCCTTAACATATCAACGTTTCCATATGCATCAATGCCATTGTTTGGTTGAAAATGATTTAAAGGGCCCAGGAATGAGAGTAATACCTACTCCAATCTTTAACCCACTCTCCCCCCAGGGCATCCATTGCCAATAAACAGGGCCACAAAAAAGAATACACTACCAGTGACATCATTAGTGAAAATATTGATTTTCAGTCAGTTGCCATGAATAGATCACACCAGTCACCTGAATTTTTTATCTCTCTGAAAAAATCAATAGTTTCACTAACGATGTCATCACCAACCCAAATAGACATGTAGACTGAACAAACCACATCTTCTATTTGCATTTACTGGACCTTTATTAAAGCTTTCAATTGCACTAAAACTTTGAAACTTTAACATCTAGACAGAAGGTAGATGGAAATGACTAGATGGGTCATTCTTATTTGCAACATTCATTCTATCAAACACACAAAAAAATAACCTTAAACACACTGAGCAGTCTGATCAGAGGTAAGGCTACTTTGTTATTAAAATATATTTCAGACTGCCACTGTTGTCATACCTCCAGTGAATCTGTTAGTACAGTCACTATCAGAATTTCTCAGGCAAGCCGAACGCACACATTGGTTTATGGAAATTAAATTCTCCCGATTAGGCGCACGCCTCCTGACCAATTACAAATGTGTAATGCCTTCTCAGAAACTTATTTGTGCTCTGGATTGGCGCACATCACACCTGTGCATACCCCAATCTTGCCTGAGAAATTCTGGCCGGACTGTCGATAACCAAGTCTGCAAAATTGATCAAATGACAGATGACACAAGTCAAATCAAAGGCACCTTTTATTTCAGGTATACAGAGTTTTTTTATTAATGCATGTGCATTGCATATATTTGTTTAATTCGGTTTTAACTTTCTGCAATTGTTGCCAAAAAATGCTGTTGGGAAATTTCATTCAAATGGGAAAATTTCGTACTTCACATTTCCTTACAAGGGAAGAGCACAAGTGAAATGCCTCTTGCCTTTGTGGTACTGGGAATCTTCAAGCCAATTTTAATAGCAATAGGGGTAAAATATTCAATTTCATAAATATTACTGTGATTCCAAACTAAAATGCAACTAATTAAAAAAAATTAAATACAAAGGGCATGTGAAAATTGAAGTAAGTAATTACGGGTTGAAAAATTTCGCAAGACCAATCTGAGCATTAAAGTAAACTTAAAGGGCAAGATAGATTTCACATATCGGGTGTCCCTAAACAATCGAAGTACTGATTTTGCCCTGATGTACAGCTTTCCATAAAACATTACCAGTAACAGGATTAAGCTAAGAAATGTTTCCTTGGTCAAAAATTATGAAAATTCTAATTTTGTATAGGAGCAAATTACAAAATTCAGCCTATGTTTATATTGAATAGAGGCAAATCAATATCACCTTTTTTCTTCCTATTTAGACATTTCTGTAGCCAAATACAAGGTAAGAAATCTATGAGTTGTCTATCTATATGAAATTACTATTCTGACACAATATTGGGTGCCTCAACAATCTCTCGTTGCACCTTTAAGGTGACAGTCAATTTTACTTTTTAACTACCCCAAAAGCGGTGTTTTCTAATGTATTTTGCACTTAAGACATCCAGACTGGTAAAAGACTAGTCTACAAATAACAATTTGGCACCTTCTCACAAAATAAAAAACACTTTTACAAAAAAAAGAAAAAAATAAAAAACTTAAAAAAAGCAAAAAATAAAAAAAATAAAAAAAATAAAAAAAATAATGGATTTTGGGTTCTCCAGTGCGTTTATAAGAATAAAAAAACAGAGTCAGGTACAAACATCTACCTTTTGGCTCTATTTTTAGCTGTGTGCTTTTGCTGACATTATTCACTAGTATCTGCAGTTAGATCTACAATATAACCCTTTTTAATGAACATCAGAACATATGAAAGCAAAAATACAAAGTATTGCAGTGGCGGTGTTGGGGCAATTTTTTCTCCCCCCCCCCCCCCGGCAGAAGAAAAAGACACGTTTTTGGCAAAATAGGCTTAAAAAAAAAATCACCAAAATGGACAAAATCTGAGATTTTGCGACCAAACTTGGTTAAAATCTCAAATTGTTGCTGTTTTTGCCTCCCCCTCCAAAAAAATTCATTTTGCCCCCCCCCCCATTTCACTTTGCCCACCCCAGAAAAAAAAAGTCTGGTGCAGCCAGTGAATGTACGCGGAGTATTCATCATATACTTACACTCACTCAGAAGCCCTGCTGTAACCCATTAGGCGGAGGTTTCGGCAAATGTAGAAGTGCATGAGCTGAGCTCAGAATTGCAGCATTTATGCACAGAACAAAAAGGGGCATAGTCAAAACACTAGAGAAAAGTCGCATTTCATTGAGTCACCCGCTATAGTAGCTGTCACAAAGACAGGCCCCTCGCTTCTCCAAAATGGGGCGTATAGTGCGTAAACACGGAAGTGAGTGCCGATTGGCTTTTTGAATCAGGTCTAGCCATAACACAGCGCGTATCGGATGGCGATGATTGCGAGTTCGACTTCTGAGAAAGTCGCCGTAAAGAGTAAATAGGCCCCGCCCATAATGCTATTAGCTGATCCCGAGCGTAAACGCGCGCAAGAGAGGGCCGTTCTTGGTGACAGCTAATATAACTCAATCCCGAACAGAGTATAACCATTTGGTGCTTTTGATGTTTGAATGTTAATCCTTTAGGATGATGCAGTACAAGGAGCACTGGACTAAGGAAATCTTGGGAATACAGTCTTCATGACACTGCCATACTGCCTTAGTATGCTACTATTTTAGCTCAGTACTTCCTTGGTGGGGAATATAACGACACAATTGTGTAAATTTAAAGTGTTGGCTTAGCTAGTCACTACATTATCATAACCTTGTCCAATTTATCTTTTATGCCACAAAATACTTAAACCTCTGTGTAAATTCCGCTGAGTTTCTTAAGTATTCACCAATGCTCTCAAAACTTGTATAAGTTGGAAGATTGGGCACTTGCTGAAAGGGTAAAGGATATTCGGTCATTTCATCTCCACACTCCTAAAATTTTCAGTCCAATTTGATGTTTTTGGTTGTAATTTCAGAGTTTAGTCAAGGCAATAAGGTCTATGCAGGATAGGGTAGAAGGAGAAAGTGTACTTATGCCATATTGTAAGATGCAGGAATGTACATGTTTGTTTTCACTTTGAAAAGCTAACAAATGCAAGTCTGAAAGTCAAAAGGTCAGCTGTTGTGCAATTGTGTTCAATGTCATTCTATAAGTTGAATAGCTGAGTGCGGTCTCTCCATAAGTAAATACTTGTTTTCACTGTTTGTGCCTGTCCATTTTGTGCGTTCAAGTTTGAGTGATGATGGCCATAAAGGTGAAGTGGCAAAGGAATTTGCCAAAGTCATCTATGCCTTGTGGTCCGGCCGATACCATGTAATACCCCTGTGGACCTCTACAACACAGTCTGCATCATCTACCCATGTTCAGTGGGGATCAGTCAAAGGTCCGTCGCAAGACGTGCAGAATTCATTGGGTGCTTAATAGAAGAGGTTCTGCACAAGGATCTCAAGTATTTAAGTTGTATTGAATGTCTGATATAATGCTGTTGCTGAAACAAATCACTGTGTGATGGTAAAGGATCAAATTATTAGAACATCTGCTGGCTGCATTGCACAGAAAACCTGCTGTAACAATTAAGAAAATAAACTTTTCTATAAATAGATTGTTTTAAATTGATATCCTTCATCTACTGGGGTGGATGTTTGTTGGTTTGTTGGGGGTGGGGGTAAAGTGCTCGTCAAAAGCTTCCCGTATTGTTTATACATCCTTTCTGGTCATTTTAGCTAAAAATTTTAAAGGTAGCTGCTTCACTGGGGTCGGGTATGGCCCTCCAAATTATCCTTGAGTAAAGGTGGGATGGGGTGGTTTGCCACCCCAGGGTATCATTGTATTGTAACATTTTCTGAAATGCTTTACAATAGTCATGGCCTCTAAAATCGTTTATATAAAACTTGTCACTTGTCAGTCATTTAACGAAGTGATTATAACCATATTCCTCTTTTTTTGGTGGTGCAAAATTGGATTTTTGAATATTATACATTGTGGGTCTGGTGTGAAATTTCATTGTAAATTTACATTACATGGCCAGTGGTTTGTGTGACTTGCTGACTTTCGACAATCCTTGTGAGACATACTTTTGTTTTGTCAGTACCCTTTTTGGTTATCAATGAAAGAGGACCATGGTGTAGCGGGGGGGGGGGGGGTTTGCAGAGAGGGTCAAGTGGCCCCCAATATTGATTTCCGTTGGGTTGAGATGAGCCCATCGGTTAACTTGAAGACCTCAGGTCTTTTCACTTGCGACCGGATGCGGCAAAGTACTAGGTTACTAAAGTTCATGGTCAGTGTGTGACAAGTAAATTTTACAAAATCGTACACAAATTAGCCCTCAGAAGACATTTAAAGAGACATGAGGAGATTTCCCGAAAGACGCGCCCCCAATTTTTTTCGAACCCGGATTTTTTTGCATATTTGGAATTCTACCAATCGTAAAGAATTACCTGCACCCCTGAAGTGAATAATCCAAATGCACCTTCTTTATGTAATAAGATGATTTAGTAAATTTCTGCGTGCACGAAAGAAAGTTCAAAGCATGGTTTTCTATGGGGACGATTACGATAGCGGCAAGTTCAAAACAAGGTCTGCGGTTTTCTTTTGTTTAAAAAACCCCTTGGGTTTTTTTTTTGGGTTTTCAATAACCTTCCAAACGTTCTCGGTAGGTGGTCTACTACCGATTTAGTGCAGTTTGAGATAAATTTGGTATCCTAAAAAAATCTCCTCCTGTCACTTTAAAGCATTATGAAACCCAAATTTTCAGGGGGCTTGCCCCCTCGACCCCCACTGGGCTGTTGCCCCCTCGACCCCCACTGGGGCTTTGCCCCCTCGACCCCCACTGGGGCTTTGCCCCCCTGGAGCCCACAGGGGCCCTAAGCCCCTGGACCCCACCCATTTCTGTCGGTTTATGCGACACTGGCGCCCCCATATGAAAATCCTCAACACTGAAAAGGATGAACTATACTATCCACTGGTACCAATATAAAAGCATAGGGTGCTTCATAACAATTCTAGGGGGGTGGTAACCACCCTTTGGTAATTCCTTCTTGCCAAAACGCCTAGGGTTTAATGGGGGGACGTCCAATGTCAGCTTGACCCTCATTACACTGCTATCAGTGTAAGATCTGGTGATGGGGAACCTTTTCACACCCCACCTACAAAATATTTTGACCTAAATCTCTTTCAAACTGCGATATCAACAAATTATCAACAAATATCTCTTTCGTTTACGGTTACTGTAAATCATCTGCACGCAGTCCTGTGAGGTGTTATATACAACACACATTTGCTACATCAAAATGGTACATCAGAATCAAATGAAATATTTGTGTGGATGCAGTCCCCCCCCCCCCTTAATAAATGTTTCAAAAAATGGGCATTGGACAGTGTTCCCTGAACAATTTGATCGTCAAGGGGGATGGCCCAATTTAAGTATAAGTTTTCATCTTGAATAGAAGGGCCTACACCCAAAATCCCCATCTATAAAGTTTTGTGCTGATATTGTAATATTACCCTCAAAATTTGATTAAAATAGTATTTTCTCGATTTATTTGAGAAAGATTTCTCCCGGAAAAGTATTTTTGTTACATAAAGAGAGAAAAGGGATTCCCTAAGTTGTTTATGCAGGATGCCCCTGTTAGATAGATTGCACAAGAAGGGAAGTGGGGAATTCCCGAAAATGTAAACTTATGAACTGAAAAAGTCAGCTTGTTTATGCTTTAAAATATCAAACAATTGCAAGATCTGGGAATTCCCCCATAGAGTTATATATAAATTGATTCGGGTGATGAATTTCCGATTGGTCAGCTAGTAAGGTATGTTTATGCATGAGGACGATGTAATGTTAATTGTTAGAAAGGGGAATCTATCTGTGAGCTAGTTAAATACTATCACTGGAAGGACCTCGCCATCATCCACTAGTAACAAGTAGCTAGAAGTTCCAGCTAGTTTTTTAATCTGCAATGAAGTAGCAGACCTGTACGTGGTGGCCAGGATTTAGTATTTTACATTCCCATGTGGAGCAAGGCTGTAATTATTCTATTTTTCTTTGAAGCCGCAATGCTGGGAAATCAATATATTCCAAATTGTGGACAGCTAGAATCGTGGTGGATTCACTGAACTGATATACTGTGGATTAATTATCGTCGAGGGACTTAATTTGTCCTTGTCGTCTTGAACTGATACAAGAGTACCTTCAGGACTGAGAAGATTCCCTTGGAAGATAAATACCTGAGGAGTTTTGTATAACTTGTGCACTGTCCCATTTTGAAGTCTTCGCTGTGCGGACTATCATCGTTGAACGGCAACGCTTCTTGTGGACATTACTGGACATCTTGAGGACCTAAGTATTACATATTGTGTGTAATTGTGTATTTTTACTATATATATAATGAATTTTGTTTTGGGACATACAAATTCTTGAACCAATTACAAATCTTAAAACTGTTTATTATATAAATTTCAGACCTTGTGCACAAGGCCTCTTTATTTGTGGTTTCTGAAAGGTATGTCTGACCTTAGGCGTACACGCGACGGCATACAATATTTCACTCCCTTTTGAGTGAGAGCTAAAAATTCGATTTTATAAGCCCATAGAGTACTGTGTAAATTAATATTGGTCCAACCAATGGTACATGTGTGCCCCCCCCAAATTGGGGCTTCCAGACCACAAATGTTACAAAAGTTTTGATATTGGGAGTTTGAGCAGAAAAATTCAAACTAGCATCTCCTGAATACTTTGTCTTCTTTTGCTTTAAAGGCAGGAAAGCCAGAACAGAAAACCAAAAATTCTGCCGAGCATCCAAACCTTCCTGATGAGTATCTTTCCATCATGGTATGGAATCAGCATATGAATAGTAACCAGTCCGTTGTAGTGAATCTGTTCCAGGGTCAGCTACGTAGTGTTGTGGAATGTCATGAATGCCAGCATAAGTCATCTACATTTGATATCTTTACATTCATGACTCTTCCTGTACCGTCAACCAAGACCAGTTTGGAGGTACATTTAAGGGTGTTAAGGCTGTGATGTTGGTTTTTCTGAAAATGATTAAGGGAAGAATGTGCCTTTTATAATTTTGGTTTCCTCTATATGTGTTGCAAAATAATATGCTGGATGTCTGCCAAACATATGCAACATGGAAAATGTTTAGGAGATGCATTACATGGCCAGATTATTACTTACATGGCAAACTGTACCACAGCTACTCCTTACACACTGAGCTGTTTGTTTTCCAGACCAAATAAGACAAATAAAAAAAATTGGATAAGTCCTAGAATTCTGATTTCTCTGTGATACCTTTGGAATTGGGCAAATGAACCATGAAAGTGTCTCATTCTTTGAAGGGGATGTTGACTTATACTCTGTCCAGCTCGAAGTATGAGGTAGCGATGCCGGCGTATATATCATACCGACTTTCAGCGCATGTGCAGTCAAACCACAAGTGGACTGCAACTGAAAGGCAGCACTGGGTATACGCGCCCTGTCTTCACTTCATACTTCAGACAAGACAAAGTATTTGTACAGAGTGTCAAACCTGTACTTGCTCATCGCCATCGGTTTTCACCCCTACAAGTCTCATGTGCCGTTTCATTGGCTTCAGACTATGTTTGAAATGAACAAAGATCAAAGAAATTATGACCTGGACTACATCTCCTTTATGTGGTTTTCTCACATCTCTGGATAACTGGGGCAAGTTTATAGAAAGTAGTATATAGACAGGTCTAGTATTAAATTCATGGAGAAAGGCATAGTTTGTATCAATAGATTTTTTCCAGACATGTAAATGTTCAGCTTTTGGTAAAATTTATGTAGTATTTTTCCAATTTTGCTTGCATGTGATGGTAGAGTCAGAAGAGAACAACATTTTTTTTACACCATGAAAATATATCTATACTCGCTTCATCTGATATGTGACCCGTACCATTCTTGCGGAGGTGAGAAAACATTCAATGAGGCGCAGGGACTTCTGTTAATCATGTTATTGTGAGGAATGTTAAGGCCTGAAATACACTATAGTGCATTTCCATATATGAATGAAATTGTGGCAGCTGAGTGAGTTAAATGACCGGAATGTCCGCCAAGATAATCCGGTGTGGCATGTGCATTTGAATTTTTTCATTTTCCCTCTCCGACTTAATTGAATAGGTCCAAAACTCCAGGGGGACGAACGTATCCCGCGAATTGAGTATAGTAAGTAGTAAATCCAAAGTTTAAAATCTGGTTTTGTCCCCGTAAAACGGAGGTGGCCTTTTAAAATATAAATACATCAAGTGGAATTATTATGTGTATATTTTGTTAATGTACCTCTTCCTATATTGTTTATCTTAATACCAATAGGATTGCTTTGAAGAATTTTGTAAGGAAGAGCAGCTTGAAGGGGATAATG
This sequence comes from Ophioderma brevispina, assembly GCA_023653785.1. NCBI lineage: Eukaryota > Metazoa > Echinodermata > Ophiuroidea > Amphilepidida > Ophiodermatidae > Ophioderma > Ophioderma brevispina. Next base: position 16,206 of record JAMKCH010004523.1, read on the forward strand.
CCTACTACTGCTGTGAGTGTAAGAAATTGTGTGAGGCTACAAAGAGAATTGATATTTGGAGACTACCCAGGATACTACTTATTTGCCTGAAGAGGTGTGTCTTATTTTGTTATAATTCTTGTCTTCATCTCTGTTTTCTATATTGATGGAAATATTGTTTACATGAACCTACATTAACTTTGTTGTGAATTTGATTTAGTGGTACATTTTTCACATGAAATTAATCTTACAGAAATATAGGGAATACAAATGGACCAAAATAAGTTGGGGTTCAGTGTCAAGATGATGATTTTTTAGAATTTATTATCTGCAATTTGTTCGCATATTCAAGTTATACTCCTGGGAGCACTTGTGGTCCAGTGGAAAAGCACAGGACTCAAGATTATAAAACCGTTCAAGTTGTGAGTTCGAACCCGGCCATGGCCATTGTGTTTATGTGCCTTGAGCAGAATACTTGGGCTCATTTCCTCTGTTGACCTAAGCAACAAGTGGGTGATATTACAATGGAAGGATGTGCACCTAGATAAAGCAAAATGATTGTGATGATTTCCTGATGGCAGTATAATAACAATAATTGACAGTTGCACCTTAAATACCTGTTAAATAACCACATTGTAAAGTTTGCGTTTCCTTGCAGGTGAATCAGGGCTTTTTTTCTTCAAAAATTTAAAATGCCCATTATGTCTCTTAAATTGCTAGTCTTGTGTCGTATTAACAAATAATATAGTCCAGCAATGGATCCATAGGACCTTGCACAAAAGTCTATAGACCTTAAAAAAAAAAAAAAAAAAAAAAAAAAAAAAAAAAAAACAAATTTTACCCCTGTTAATTTATCCCCTCCCCCTCCCTATCTCAAAATACTCAAGGATGCAAAAGTTACATCATGGTGATTTGGAATCAGCAGGTCAATGTTGCCTAGAAACCATCAAACCATTTTGTGCAGACTCTTATGCAAGGTCATATGGGTTATTCGTTAGACTGACATGATCATTATGATTGTTTTTTTCACTAGATTTATTTGGAAAAAAATTGGAGCATATTCTAGTATATGGAGGCAAAAGAACACGTCAATGGTGAGCTTTCCCGTAACAGACCTAGACATAACCAAATTTACCAGTGGGACCAATCCATCCAGGCCATACCACCTCTTTGCTGTAGCTAACCATATTGGAGTCAGTATTGAATATGGACACTGTAAGTTACTCTGCAAGTGTGAGATTTGACCACCACTCATGCTCCTGGAGCATAGGTTGTGGCAACCATTCCAGAGAGGAGCTATTCATTATATTGATTGCTGACCACAATAGCAGTAGCAATTTATTCCATAAATGTTATCAAGGATTAGAATTGCAAATCTGGCACACCAATCCTCGCTGGTCTTGTGGTTAGGTAGCTGACCTCATGATACAGTGGTCTCGGGTTTGAATCTCGGTACTGCTTCTTTAAAATAAAATTTTCATTATTTTTTCAGGTTAGAGGAAAAAATTCTAAGTCCAAAAAAGATAAGAAAACTCAATAGCTGCCCTTTGAGGTTAGTGAGGGAGACCTGCTCCTGGAGCATGGGTGGTGGTCAAAAACTACCGTGTGCAAGTTACTCCAGGCCAAGAAAAAAGGGAAAAAAGTTTGTCTCTGAAACCCTCACGCTGAGTTAAGTGAAATCAGATTTGAGATGTAGGGCTACGTGAGCAACCAATTTGGGATGTTTATTAGATGTCCAAAAAAGAAAAGAAATGTAAAAGAAGTAGGACAAAATGCAATAAAAAATATTATTAATAGTGCATATAAATTAGCTTTGTTAACTAAAATAGCATGGCACATTTGGCAAATGTTACTGAGACAAACCTGTTTCCCCCTTAACCCCCCTGGGCACTACCATCTATGATACAATTTGTCTCATTGGCTCGTTACAGGACACAACATGAGATGGTCCTCTGAGTAACCAATAAAAATAGTACTTCTATATCTCTGTATAAACCATACCACCATTCTTAAAGTATCTCTGATTTGCTCATTACACGATATTACCTTCCAAACGACCAATCAAGATAGTTCTTAGAAACTGATAGGTAGGTAGGTAGTGCCCAGGGGCTTAAATCACTATGCAGTGCTGCTGCAGTTGATAAGATGATAAAAGGAGCACTGTTTTCTTTATAACCATAGCAACCGGGTGTATTTTTTATTGGGACACAGCTTTTTGTTGTACTAAGACAAGTGTCAAGTAAGTGAGCCTCCAGTTATAGATGCATCGTCCTTTCTGGGGAAAAATAAAAGCTAATTCATCCTTGACCTAAAGAATTATTGTAGTTTTTTGATCTTGAAACAGTTTTAAACAGTTTGTGGTTTGATTCACAGTTTCTGTTATTTCTATTTATTATTTTCTTAACTGCTATGCATAAAACCTATAGGTCAAATAAAATTTTCCAGGATCATGAAGTTGCATTGCTGTAGTTAACCATAAAAAGCACAAGAAAAAATATGAAATTTACCTCTACATACTTGCAGGAAAATAACATTTAGATCAAAGAAAATTTGAATTTTAAAGAGATATGAGGACATTTTCAGAAAAATGCACCCCAATTTTTTGGTTCATCCTTCAAGTAAGACCTCATGGAATTAGCCTAGCATGAAATCTTGTATAAGAGGATCAAAGGATTAAAAGGATTGTACAGCTTTATTCCGTAAAAGAGTCTTTAATCTAGTCTAACTCATGAATATCTTACACCAAGAACACATTTTTCTAAGCCCATTAAGTGTATATAAGCCAAAGAGAATGTCCTTACATAGTAAAAAAGTGATTTAGTATTTTCTGTGATAGGAAAAAAACCTTACTTTTGGTTTTCATTTCTACTCGTTTGTCTAATAAACCTTCAAAAAAGTTCTTGGTAGGTGTTCTACAGCCGATCAAGTACAAATTTAGAGAACTTTGTATCCTCTCATAACCTTGTGTCTTTTTAAAGAGTGTACTGTTTACTGTAAAATAATTGTATTTAAAGATTTATGATCAATTATTGTATTTTTTTTTTGAATTAATAGATACAGCATACTGCAAGAATGCTACAAATAAGAAATGGTATCATTTGAATGACAATGATGTGCAAGAAATATCCACAGATGAAATCCAAGTATGTGTCATAATTTAATATTCTTTTTATCCCCTGGCTGTAGCTATGAAAAGGTGATATTTTGACAGGGTATATATTTGTGTATATGCATGTGTATGTGTGTATGCATTTCATGCTTGTGTATATGCACGCATGCATACATGTGTGTATGATGCATGCATGCATGTGTGTGTGTGTATGTGTGGATGTATATATATTGTATGTTATGTTATATTTGATAAGATTTTATGTAAAATGTTCTAATGTGAAAAATCATCATGTAGGGTATAATGATACATATCATAAAATGTCATACAATGCCCCAGGGGTGCTCCCCCTGCATATGTCTTGGGTGGAGGATATGTCAAAAGTCAACACTTTAAGTAGTAGATTTTATGAATTTCCAATTATCCAAGGTATCACATCCTTTTCTTCAAATTATTGCTGTAAAAATCCTTCAGGTAACACTTACACATTAAATGTTTAATGCATTCACAGTGATTTTCAATAGTGAATATGACCAATCAAGTTCTGACAATGATTGCACACTTATGTTTTCTTTTCTGTAATTTCAGAGCCCGAAAGCCTATTTATTATTCTACTGTTGTGAGGATCTGACCCCACCAGTTTAAAAGCAGCAGTATCAGAGACACTGAAGCTGATGAAGTTCTTAGAGAAACCTGGTGAAAAAATGGAGATAAATCTTATTCAGAATACAGTCTAAACCACACTAGCTCTGTTATTACTTTAGAGCTTCTACACAGTACACATTGGGCTAAACCCGACACAGTTGTTAAGATAGGTCTTTAAAAGTATATCAGTTACTTTGCACACTGAGTAGTTTTATTTGCACTACCCAATGTATGTCTAATTTGAATTTGTCTATACTTTGTTCATCACCAAATAGGCAAGCCTCGTAACACCAGTGGTGGCTCCAGAATTGGAAAAGCAGGGGCAAAAAGCAGAGTTATCAACAACATGTTGAGAACTGCTTCACATAACTCTTTACACATGTATTTTAGCTAGGAATTTCGTATCTACTGGTCCACTTGACACAACAATGATCCTACTTCAATAAAGAGTTCTGCATGAATAAACCTATTTGCCGATAACCCTCGCAGTATATAACTCTTCCTTTTGCCCCCACTTGTCTGATTCTGGAGCCGCCACTGCTTAACACGGCTTATTGATAAGTACAGGTGCAACTGCAGACAACACCGCTGCAGTAGATACAGGGCGTGACGTATGCCAGGTGCACGTGTGTGGCAAGAGGGGTGCATGTAAAATGGAATTACTTTCACATCAAGAAAGAAAAGCAAATATTTTAAAAAAAAAAAAAAAAAAAAAAAAAAAAAAAACACTTTTTTGCATTTTTTAAAACAAACCAACCAAAGTTGGTATCAAAAGAAAAGCAGCGGGTACCTAAATTAGCTCCATAGGTTAAAGTAGTGGAGATACACCCTTTTAAAGGATTGGAAGTTGCCGTTTTTTTGTCTGTCAATTTTTAATGCTCTTCTATGATCAAATAAAAAGTAGTACGTGACATCTTATCAGTGAATTGAAACTAAACAAATGAAAGATGTCAAATAATAAATGTAAAAGCTTACCGTATTAAGATCGGATCATCGGATAAAATGCGTCTTAAACGAAAAATGACCCTAAATTCAAACCCCTAAATCAATTTAGTCCAAACTTGTCTTATGGTAAGGATGAAACTTCCTTCACTATTTTTTCAGTTTCAAGTCAGTATGATGTGTTTTAGTGTTTTATTTATTTTTAAAAAATTCCCTAATGTTTCATTAAATATTTTTCCCTGCTAAGCTGAAAATCCAGGGCTTAACACAATACCTAAATCTCACAATGGCTTTTCACCAACCAATTTCACCAACCAATTTTACCACACAGTTTGGGAAACATGCCTGGCACAAATAAGAGGGAATTCACTGGACCACGACTTTGCAAAGTTATCGGGATACTCTCCCCTGTGTACGTATGTAGACCCACATCAGTAACCTCCAAAGGCAACCTTCTGGTCCCCCTGACTATTATTTGTTGTTCACTAAACAAGGAACGGCCAGCACCCGGTTCAACTTCCATATCAAGCAATGACCATTAATTTCAACATGACTACTATGGGTGCTGATCACTTGCCCTGGAGCCAAGATTGTACAAGCCATACACTGCTTATTTTTTTCAGGATTCAAGCTCTCTGCTGGGGGTTACTATTTCTTCTTGGGTGTGTATTCCCCATTGGCCACATAATGTGCTCGATCCTGTTTCTGTTTGCATACCTTAGCAATGTGGCCTATTACATGACAGGAATGGCACTATACATCTTTGCCCAATTGATGGGCATGACTTTTTTCTGTTACTACCACAACGATAGCATGAATATTTACTACCAATCTGTGGGGCCCAGATTGTGATTTTTTCTACCTCTAGTATTATGATACCTGGCCTGCTGTTGAGGGCGTCGAGGACCCTTCCCTACTTTATACACTGATGCGGACTTTGGTGGTGAGGACTGCATGGCAAGATCTCACAATGGCATCTGCTCATTAGCAGTATGTGCTAATTCCACCACCTTGACGAAAGCAAGTTTGCCCCTTGCGATAGTAAGTGTCTCTGTACAGACTCATCCTGACACCACAAACAAATCTATCGTGAAAGATAGTGTCCAACGTGTCTCCAAAAGAAGTTCTGATACATAGTCTTGAGGTTCCTTGTCACGCTGGAAAGTATTGTTGAACTTATATGTTTCAACTATCAAACTTACTGCAGGCAAACAGTGCTTGGTCACTTTTGATCTCTTGAACTTTCCTCTAGGGCTTTTCGGTGCAAGAGCTTACAAATAGTGTAGAGTCCCTGGTCCCAGACTGAGTTCAGCATGAAATGTTTCTTCGTGGCATCGGCAAAGCATTGCCTTGAAAATCCTCATGAGGAGTCTATCAATGTAACCCGCGACCATACTCATTATGTTCATTAAACTCGCCCACCACACCGTAGGTTGCCATATCTAGATTTATCTCGTATTTTTATTTTACATTTTTCACACAAGACTACAGGTTGCTGGCCGCATTGTAAGAAACTACGAACCTGTGACCTAACCTAGACTCTGTACTACAGGCTGTATCTTTACTCATGATTGATCACCTGGTCAACAATAACAAACTTCGTAGTACGTACACAATGAGTGGGTTAGGTACTCAGTGCCTGATCTTAAAATGTTGCTTTCTCAATTTCTAGCAGTGATGCAGAGAACTCTCTGCTTATGTTACCAATGCATGCCAAGCACAGAAAAAAGTACATATTTCCCATGGATGCTTTTCTCCCTTATGTTAGTCTCAAATTTCCACTACTTCGATAATAATCTACGATGCTCTCAAGGAGCTTGTTGTTTGTTTTCTGCGAATGCTTGATCAGACATAGTGATAATGATCTTGCCAGGATGATCTTGGCAATGTCATTCATGCTATTTAGAGATTGATCTTCAATGTCTCGCAAAGTCTGTTCAAAGTCTTTTGATGCTATAGCCCTTAAGCCAAGTACATAAGTTCTTCCAATATCAGTTACCGCATGAAACCTTCAAATTTATTACCTCTCTTCGAGGTTTCATCACTCAAGTGGTGTGCCTTTGGCTTCTTCTGCAAGATGTTATATTGAGAAATTGTTCCTCTCAATATCTTCCAGTCGTTCACGTAGACCTGGAGGACAGTTTCAATAACTCCTCAGGACAGTTAACAGCTTATATCTTGAACCATCTCTTGTTAACCGCTGTTTTCTGCTATGGTGTCTTTCAGCTCATTCTGCTGGTGTTCCATAAGGTGACACCTTTTCTGAAATACTTTTGACACCCTATGAATTTGGAAACCTTAACGAATAATAAAACACATAAACGTGTGGTTCTATTCCCGTAAATTCCGTTAAGGGTTCCGAATCATAGGGTATCAGAAAAGTATGTCGAAAAGGGGTCACCGTATGGAAACACCCCATTCGGTCTGTCTTCCAGCTGTCTTTCCAAATCCTTAGCCAAGACATTGCATTTTCTTAGCAGTCTTTTGTTTCTTTGCCTTTTGTTCTTCTACTTTGGCTCGCATTTAGAGAAATTGGCGCTGCAGATGCTGTCGATGACCTGGCTGTCGAAGTTGATCCTGATGAGAGTAGACTTTCGAGGATACCGTAAGGTAAGAAAAGTTTCCATAGGGCCTGGCTGTCATACGTGCAACTGGTTTCTCGTCGGTACAGCCACCGCATACTTGGTAAAATGATAGGTGTAAGACCAAGATGTTGTCTATACCCACTTAAAAAACCCCCGTTTCCAGGGTCAAGTTATCAATAAGACAGGTTTCAAGTGGTTTCATTGTAGGATTGGAATGGAGCGGGCTGCAGGTGTGTGTATGTTGACATATGTTGATGTTTTAGAACACCGATCACACATCTTAGTTTCTGCATCACATCACAAGCATGTGTGCACCAGTAATACTGTTCCCTTGCCAATACGTGGATCCTGGGTTTCCTACCGGAAAATCCCTTTTTACCGAAATTCCTATCCCACAATGCACCAACGATGTACTGAGTAGATAAAAAAATAGTGCTTTATTTCTATGGGTGTTTTGTGTCATACGCATTTTTTGTCCAAAATTGTGCGAAAAACGTTTGTGTACATAAATTTTACCAGTAACAAGTCTCTTGATTGCGCCTTGTAATTTTTGCGCCACAAAATGTGCGCGTAGTGTAAAGGAGGCGCACTAAGCCGCGAGTGTGCATGGAGTGATGCCTATCTACAACGTACACATTGGTGCATTGTGGGCTAGGAATTTCGGTGGTAAATGGTAAAAATTGATTTCCGGTAGGAACCCAGGAATCCACTTATTCCAGTGTGTGCTCTCTGCCAAAGTGTCCGACTTCATCAAGTACTCCATGTAGCGCTTGTTTATGATGGATGGAGTACGACTACCTTAATGGGCTATGTGTTTCTCAAGAATGTTGGAAACCTCTTCTTTTTGGTGTTTGTGAGGAGTTTCACAAATGTGTGCACATCTTTCCATGTTTGAGTTTGTGTGTACTGGGGCCTAGAGAATCTTCTAGAAATTGTGTTTCTAGATCTTGTTCTATGGGTGATGCACACAAATTTTCATTACCAACTTCGTGGATCCATCCCTGTAACACAATAACAATTAGAGATTGTTTTCTTTCATTGCTTTCATCACTACTATACCACTTTTTGATCAAGTTAGCATGAATAATTATTGTAGTTTTGCCTCTTGTCTGGCATGGTAATCTCATAATCTACTTCACCTACTCTTTTTGTGATTTTTGTGGGCCGCCGCCACTTGCATCTAACTTTTCCTGCTCCCTCTGGGAGAAATACCTCTTCACCTAGTTGGAAATTCTCTCTTTTGCATTCTGATCATAGTACTGTTTCACATTTTGGCTTGACTTAGTTTTATTTGTTCTCTGGCCTCAGCTAACCATTTGTCATATTGCAGTTATTATTCAGCAACTGCTGTTATGTCATTTTTGGTCTTGTGTTTGATTAACAAATTCTTTTTATGAGACTCAAATGGTCCCCTTACTTGGCTACCATAGAGTAAATGGAAAGGGGAATAATCCTGTGATTCACATGACACCTCACTGTATGCAAACAAAACAAAGGATGTGTTTGTCCACAATTTTGTTTTTCTTGTGTTGACAGAAGAATTTATCATCACCTGTTCAATGTTCCTATGAACCTCTCAGTTGCCCTATTTGTTTGCTAATGGTACGCGGAACCTGGAATTTCTGAATTCCTAGAGTTTTACACAAATCTGTAATCACCTGATACATAAACTTTGTGCCTTGATCATGGATTATCTCACTTGCTAACCCTACTCATGCAAAAACCTGAATAAGAGCTTGTACCACTGTCATGGCTTTTTGATCTGGCATGGGAATAGCCTCTGGATATCTTGTGGCATGATCACATACAATTAACAAATACTTGTTGTCTTGGTCAGTTAAAGGCAAAGGACCTGCAATGTCTATGCCAATTCTTTTAAATGGCACATCTACTATTGGTAGTGGTCTCAGTGGTTGTTTTGTCTCTGTTGGTTTTGTTCATGAATTGGCAGTGTTGACATGAGTTGCAGTAATCTCTAACTTCTTTGTCAATTCCTGGCCAAAAGAAGTGCTGAAATATTCTACCTTTAGTTTTCTGTATACCCATATGTCCAGCTTGACCATGAGCAATTTCTAATATTTTTTCTGTATACTGTTTAGGCACCACAATTTGGTTTTGAAGTTGCTTTTCTGGCCTCTTGGCTGGTACCCATTTTCTCAAGAGAAACCCATTTTGTTTATAAACTCAGCAAAAAAAGTTCCTGGACAGTTAGAAAAATTAAAATATTTCAAATTTATTTCTCATAGAGGCAAATAATTTTATATCAAAATAAAGAGACATTCGTCTCCTGTCAGTTTTGGATGGAATTGCAATGTTAGCATTCATGCATGACTGGTTACATCCTCTTAACAATGGCAAGGTTCTTAAATGAAAATTGCAAGAAATGAGCATTTCGGTCATTTCAATTTGGAGCAGTGAATCTGTCTGTGAGTCAGTTACAACACAAAGGCAATAATTAATGGATACTTGGTTTGGATTTTTTCATAATGAAAGCATTAAACTTTGATGACACAAAGGAACATCGTTTTCCAAAAGCATAGCAATGTCAGAACTTATCAATCTTGGATGCATCTGGTTTAACACAATGTAATGCAATGGCTAAACCCCCTTTCCTTGCTGCACTTCTTGTACGCAAAATGTTTCTCTACTGTCCCCTCGTCTTTTCCACACTTGCCGCTTTCCATCATTGTGGTGGATACAAAATCTGGATTGGTCAGTAAAGAGGACTTGACGTCATTGTCCCCTTGTGCATCTTTCAAGGTCTCTGGTCCACCATAACCTTGCTTGCCAATGTTGAGGTGTAAGTCGAGTTTTCTTTGCAGGTTTTCTGGACCGTATGCTGACATCATGGAGTCTATTCCTTACAGTTTGAACTGAGAAGCGACGGGCACCTTGACCTTGAGTGGCATGGATCTGGGATTAACTAACTGGTGCGGTTACAGTTTATCTCCTTAGAGCTATAGAGTTCTGATATGTTGGTCTTCAGCTAGGATTGTAACTTTGAGTCCACCCGGTCTCGGGCGATAGTTAACTTCTCCACTCTCAATGTATCGGCGGTGTAGACTTGAACTTGTGCTTGGTGATACGTGAAAAACACGAGCGACATAATGAAAGGAGCATCCAGCCTGAACATACCCTATTGATATGGCACGATCCTGCTCTGAAAGTTTGGCCATTTTGACAGAGAAAAAAGAAACATGCAGTGGGATTAACACATGTGGGTTTCAACACTCGGATCTTTCCACTTTCATCTCACGTCTGTTTCCAGTGTGGAAGAAAGTGGTCAAAATTGGAATTCAATTCAACTTTGAATAACTGGCACCTCCATTTCTTGCAATTTTCATTTATGCACCTTGTCATCAATGGCGGATCCAGGATTTGAAAAATGTCAAAATTAACGGGGGCTTAAAGGCTGTAACTGGTCCAAAATAGCTCAAAATGGGCTGATTTTGCAAGAATTTGCAGAATTACCGGGGGCGCGCGCCCCCTCTGCCCCCTCCCTGGATCCGCGCCTGCTCATTGACAAATAAATGTAACCAGCCACGCATGAATGGTCACATTTTAATTCCACTCAAAGCTGATAGAGGATGAATGTCTGTTTATTTTAATGTACAACTCTTTGCCTTTTATTAAATATAAATATGAAATAATTTGAGTTTTCTAAGTGTCCAGGAACTTTTTTGCCGAGTTTAGTAACAGTTGCTGAGACCTTTTGCCCTTTCTGAACTGACAACAGAGTTTCTAGTGGCCTGTAATGTGATATCATTACTCTGTAACTTAATCAAATTTGAGATGTCACGGTGTCATTTCTTGGCTTTTGAAGGTCGCTTTGGTTAACTTGCTTGCAGATTCTTCCTTGGCAGTTTTAGTCAATTGGCCTTTTACGGGATGACACGTTACCACCGCGAATGCCACCATGTTACTATGCTTAACCGTCGGTATGCGTGATCGAGGTCTAGGCGACTAGTTTTCCACCAAGGAGAATGTAAAACAAGACTTTAACAATGTTCTTAGGACTGCTACAGTTCATAAAGAACACCCACAAAGAAACACATGAGACACAGCAGTTTGATTTATCAAATACATTACATACTGCCTTTAATCATAACTGTAGATGGTAGATTTCACCTCCTCCATCCTATGTTGTGGGAAGATGACCATAGGCAAAGGCTGAAGGCAGAACTCCAAAGGCAGAACCCCACAGGCAGACCCCAATTTGAATTTGGAGCCAGCTTTTATACTATCCACAGCTTGCCACCTTTGCCAACATGTAATCTGATTGGCTAACTGTGCATCATACAAAGATAACCGTACTTCTGATTGGCAACTTGTGTATCATCAAGCTAGCCCTCATTCTGATTGGTTAACTTGTGTTTCTTTCAAATATAACATGGTCATGTGACTTTTGGGGATTTTCACATTCATATGAATTTGTATGAGCTGCCATTAGGCTAAACAATCATTAAATCTACAAACATAACTAACAAACATGATATAACTAGTGTTTCAAGTAGCTATATCATGACAGGGTTATTTGGCTATCAATCTTTTTTTTTTTGCAATGGAGAACACAATTCCGCAGCAGTAGTCGGTTACATTGGAGATGAACTTTGGGAGATTCACAAATACATTGTACCAGCACTCAATGATTGTCGTTGATCACTTGACTTTAGCTTAATCACTCTTGAAAATAGGGTCTGCATCTAGTAAAGACCTCCATTCAGACATTGCAATGCTGTGTAATGGTGCTAGGCCAGGCCATGGAGTTGGAGTGTCTAACATCACGGGCACCAGTTGAGAATGACAACTATTACTTCTAGGTTGGCCATCAGTGGCTTCTTCATCTTATAAGTGATGGCTGCAAAGTGACTTAATGGACATCACTGGACCACTTCAGCTGGCAAGCATCAAAAAACAGGCCGAGTCTTACCGCCGATGGAGGATGAGGGCATTGTGACAACCCATTGCGTCACTATTTGTTTTGCTGGGACAGTAAGAAAGAGCTGAAATGTAAGCTGATTGGATGCCAGCCAACTGTGTCTGTGTATGCTTGGCGGAGGTCATCATGTAGGTCAGAGGGTTAGGTCAGAGGGTTGTTGTTCAGCGTAGCACTTCAACTTTAGCCTATAATAGGCATGAAATTTATCGACTATTGCCCATTTCAATTCCAGGAATTCAACTGTTTGGCTGGGGGTAGTTTCTTTTCACTGCGGTGCTTAGACGTGGTTGGCCATATGGCGACAACCCTCTCTTTCACCTCAATTAGTCGGAAGGTGGCGGGTGCATTGGTTAGTCCAAATGGCATGGGATTTTGTTATTTAATGTTGGGGTCTCTATATGAAGGCAATGGAGGCAGGTGCGTACTTTATATAATACATTTAATTACATGCATGTAAACAAGTTTGCAGGCGGCCATGATGTGCCGCTCCCCCCGGTGTGCCAGTATGCATAACCCCTATAGGAAACACTTGTGTTGCCACATTGAGTTAATTCTACTTCTCCCAACCATCCCCTCTTTTATAGAAAAATTTTTTCTTCCCAAAATTTTCCACCCCATATCCCCCCTTTTATTAAGAGAGAAAAAAACACTAGTTTTGACATATGAAAAAGCAAACATTCATACTTCAGCACATTATTGTGGCACTAATTGTGGCATTAACTGCATTTATTCAAGCAATCAGCGTCCAAATTTGTTTTCAACTGCAAACGTGCCCTAGCACTAAATTTTTATAAATCCAAACACAGCTAGAACTTATTAAAAGTTTAACTTCTAGGAGTGCTAGATTTGTAGCACGAACTCTAAACAGTTCTAAAACATTCACATTGGAATGTAGCCAATATGATTATCACACTACCCAACTTTGATGAAAATAATAATGTTCAAATTTTTGGTGAAACGAACTATAATGTCTCTTACTCTTGTTCAGCTGTTGTGAAAATAAACAAATGTCTAATCACTGAATTTCAAGTTTTCTTGAACACACTATCTACCAACAAAACGTTTCAACCGTAAAAAACACAAGTTTTAAAAAGACAATTGAGCCACATAAAGTTAAATAAAAGTAGAGATGCACCAAAGCCTGGATACTCAAGTGCGTCTGCCCCATTGGCAAACTTGTTCCCATTTTTGTTATACTTGATTACATCGCCATATTTGTTAGATGAGTATTATTCATTTACCTGGATCCCCCGATTTCCCACTAAATTCATTACCTTTTGTTCCTATAATAATTTCTACAGTTAACAATTTGTTTTAAATCATATTTCCGATTCTTTTACAAAGGACGACAGTAACTTGGTTAAAATGTTGGGAGTGAACAAAATTTCATCATTCTATGCAATGCGGTTTATTGCTTGATATTCGTCACTGGCCATCATGCTTAAAATACCTTCCATGAAATTGAAGCTGGTTTTGTCTTGACCTGACTAGACCCCAGTGCGTACTTTGTCTATGGCCCAGATGAGGGTTTAAACATGGTATATTTGGCTCCTGTGCTTGTATATTGTTTTAGTCTTGTTTCCTTCTTTTGTTGATACTTGTTGTTGGAGGTGAGTTTGGTTGTTGCTTGTTGAATGATCAAGATTACTTATATTGAATGTGTGGGGTTGAATTCCCCGTCCAAATGGTCGGGTAGTTACTTGTTCTTTCTGTGGGTGATTTTTTTCATAACCATTGCTAGGACGATGAGCATTAAAGCAAGTGAAAAGAAGCCTGTTCTGTTTGACTACACTACGACCAGTCAAACGAGCTCTTGTTATTTCATATTTTACATCCTTACCTCAAGCAGAAGAGCTTTGCGTTTAGAAGAGCTGTATGGAGGTATATGGGTTTTAAGCCGGTGTATAAGTATGGCCACCTTACAAATAGTCAAGCTACAACGGTAAAGAAAAGGGCACTACAATTATAGTTGATTTCAAGCAACAGTAGTTTCACGTTTAATTCCGTTATCGTCTACTCTGGCATGAGTGGGCCCCGGTGTGACTATATATGCTATCACACCGGTATTGCTGGGATGGAGGGGATGACGTGAAAGTCTTACATACATTAAAGGTGGGTACTGGAAACTTTAGTTTGGCCCTAACTGAAATGACATACGTCTTTGAATTTGCTTTGCACTTTGAAAGAAATGGATCCAGTTGCCAATGGGGGTTGGGACAGACGCACTGAGTATCCAGGCTTGGTGCTCTCTACATTATTAATTCTGTGGCTCATGTCTTTTTAAAACTTGGTTGTTTTTTTACGGTCTGAACGTTTTGGTAGATTCGTATTTTGTGGAATTCTATCGTGAAGTTTCCATTGGGCAATTTTCAAGTTGTTCATCTGGAGTGTGAATTTAATTGAAGTAGTAACAGTTTTAAAGGTTTGCATTTCGTGATCCTAGCCCCTCAATTTTGGTTCTACGGACATAGGCATACAAAAATAGATTTGATAAGAGTACATCGGACTTTGCACGTAAAAGATTTATGGCAACGGTTCAGATGATATAAAATCTAAACTTCTTTTAGGCCAGTCTGGGGACTAGGCTGAGGATCACAAATGCCCCTTTAAAGTACCTTATAAATATACGTTATTTTGGACACTTGCCATCTACATTCGGTTGAAAAAGAAACAAATATGCATCTTGATGCCTCTTGGCCACGATCTTCAGTTATGGTCTCATCATAGGTCTTGGACCATTTATAGTTGTGTAGCAGGTAGACTGTGTAGTGACCCAGATGTAGATGGGTTCCCGTGGTGTAAAGATAAATTGCCGAGGTCTGTTATCTGTGCTTCTTTGATTGAATAAAGCGATATTATTTGGGATGCCAGTAAGCTTTCGACTCGGTTTTAGAGACAAATTCCATCGTCGACACCATTCCACAACGATATTTGTAAAACAAAGAGAGAATTTGCTGAAGTGGAGGACATGTCCCTTTGACAATAGCGGTGTGCATGGACCATGAATAAGACAGTGTCCTCTTATAGGGGACCACGCTTTCTTGCTGAAAGCATAGGCATAGATAGTGGTTGGATTTTGTATGTGGTTCCACATGGAAGGTGGCATAAATGAACCTCTTATGTGTTGAGCGAGAAATGTTTGCAGTGTTTTCTTGGCAATTGATTCACATCGACTTTGAAAAGCGAGAGGAGCGAACATCTGCTATGCTTGGTATTGTGGTGAAAGTGATGCCCAAAACTCTGCAGCATCTTGCGTGTCTGCTGCCTGTTGAAAACGGAGGGACCTAAAATAGTTTCGAACTATGATAAGATGTTAAATTGGGCACACGGTTGTCATCGTAATGATTGCCAAATCCGGGATTGTCTGCACAGCGCTTCTCTTTGAGACTCTGAGTGGCGGAGTACTGCATGATACATTGCAGAACAGCAATGGCAATAGCAGACACATATCTAAAATTGCTGACCCTTTGATATATTATTGCTTGCATTCAGATGTTGTTGATCTTGCACTCTGCAACGTTCCTAATAAACATTTGTCAGCTCCACATACCTGTCATTTTATTTCTTCCTGTTCTACCTCTGTATGTTTTGAAGGGTGGTAGATCTGGTCTAAAGTTGCAATTCGAAGTCTGTTATATTCCAGTATGCTTACTTGTTGGGCTTTATAGAAGTAGGATGGAAGTTGAGTATATGAGGCCGGATGCGTTGACACACGAGGAGAAAGTGCAACGTAGGTCGTTCCACAAGTGAATATTACTGTTTTCCAATATCCACGATAGCAGTCTCAGACTTAGACCTGACTTTTGTGAATTGTAATTGCATTACGCTCCAATGATGGGAAATTGCTTTCTAGACGTAAGCCTTTGCAAATATTTCGATTTTTCTGATGAACTCGTTCGAGTGAAACTCTTTGTTTCCTTGAAAAAGTTATGGTGAATCGGACTTGATGAAGTTAAGATCGTTTCCAAGCTCGGGAGAGTGACACTTGTCAAACAAGTACCAATAGCCCCGTGACAAGCCCATCTTTGAAATTGCATATTCATTTGGCTGAGCATGATTTTGGCTTCCTATCCTTGGGTTCTATGTGTTTTTCCAAACCTGCGGTCATTTGAACTATCTTTGAGTTGTTCATATATATTTCCAATTGCTGTTTTAAGCGTGGATTTCCTTCCCAATGTGTATATGGCGGAAAGAGTGATTGTCTCCATGGATCGAATCTAGAACAGCTTGATTCAGTTGGGCAACAATAGACCTGTTGAAGTAGACACACTGTATCTGGAAAGCACATTTTGTTATCTGTGTGCACCTCTTGCAGCCATCTCTTTATTGAGCGTGGCATTGTGAACGCAAATTCCGTTGATGAGTTGAGAGCCTTACAATCTGGGGCGTTACTGCACCGACCCCTAATTCTGGATAGGAGTTTGCTGATGAAGTTATGATCTTCTTTTTTGCCTCATGTTTATGGTTAACTCGTCGATGAGACAAACTCCCTAAGGGAAAATCCATGTCATAGCTCCAGAATTTCATGGTTTCATTTCGCGGATAGAGGAATGAAGGCGGGTGTTCTCATGGGATGGTGGCAGCTGAAGCAGATCCCTAAAAAATAGAGGACATTGATTCCTCCGAAACCTCCTTGTTCTTGAGTTGGAAGTATCAAAAATTTCAAGTAGGCGTAGGTGATGTTACAAAAAGGTTTCGTTGGGAAATTCATCGGAAACGTAATTCAAATTATGAGAAGAACAACATTCTCCAATCTCAATTCTAATGCATTGCCAACGTGTCATAAGATAAATTCTTGTATGCAGGGTGTTTTGTCCATGTCGACGGGAAACATAAGGGAGAGGTGCAATGGTGAAGGCCGTGACGTTGTAAGCAGCAATGGCCGGTTGGAGGGCTGTTGAAAGCTACATCTTTCTGAGAGTTGTTGATTAGCCCTGCTGATATTGTCTTGATTCAGAAGATTTGCAGTTTTCCCCACCTGTCCCACTACAAAATGCCGCAAAAAATCAAAGCGTCGTTTGTGTTCTATCTGCGCATTGTGCTGGGCAAGTAGTGTTGATTTGACATGATCGAAACTCTCTTTGATCGCCAATTCAGGAAGTGAGATGAGTTCAATCTACGTTTTTTGTTCTCGACGGTTGATTGCTGCTTGTCTAAACTCATGCATTGGCATCCAGCTGCACCATCCTGAAGGGCATTTTCTGGCTTCAAATATGTTCCAATGTTGATCTCTACAAGTTTTGTCGGCTACACAACTTTTGAAACTTCTTCAATTGCGTCTTGAATCTGTTGCAGATGCTCCGCATATTGCAGTCCTTCTTGTAAATGTTCTTTTCAATGTGTCGAATGCTTCTGCAGACGAGTTGCAACCCTTTCGCAGAAAGTTTGGCTAAATGTGACGCCAGGTGGAAAAGAAGTAAGAATTGAGTAGAAATCTTTTCCTGCATAATGTTTTGCGTTGTATTTGTAATGAGTGATAAGTATGCGGTGTTTTCACGTTTCCCGTAAGAACCACATATTCTTCCAATGGTAGCTTGAATTCCTTGCTTTTTGTTGGCTTTGGCTTTGACAATATCATACCATCGGAAGCAAAGTCCGTACAGGTGCATTTGTGTTCTAAGTAGCTGCGGGTCTGTTTGGATAATACATCACATCTAAACCTCACGAGGAAAAAATATGTCATTTTGAGTCTTCCTATCCATTTCCTTTACTTAATCTAGTTGATCCTTGGTTTGACTTTCTCGGCTTTCTCACCATGTTGAAAGGTCAGAAGTAGCCACTTAAAATGTTGTCTGCTTCTATCGTTCCTAGAGTGAGATCCCCAACAATGTGTCTGAAGCTTCAAGTTGCTCCACATCTCGCTGTTTGTTTACTCCTCGAGGAGCCAGGATTCCACAACACCTTGATGATAATGAGTTGTTTGACTTGAATGTCATTGTCATATCCCCTGATTTACTTTCTCTGGCTTGGTAGTGTACTTCGGGTGAGCATACCAATAGAAACAGCTTTGACTTCTGGCGATGAGTTGGATGATCTCATGGTTCCCTTGCCCAATGCAAGCAGTAATGTGGGGATTGTAATCATTGATGTAAGATTCTTTGTTTCTTCCTTTCTTCTGGCAAGGTCATAAATGTCTGCTGTTCTTCTTTCATGGACTTTCCTCCAACGTTGAGTCCACCACACTCTCTCACCTGATATTGCTACGCTCTGTCTTGGAACGCCACACTTGCACTAATCGCTATCAAGATTCACGTGTTCCTCTTCTTCTCCGAAAACGTAAACATACGAGTGCATTTGTGTGTCTTGAATCGTAGCACGCTCTTTCATCAATGGTGGCGAGTTCTTGGGCGATCTGATTTTGCATCTTAACATATTCCTTAGAAATCCATCACTTCATCCGACGAGATGAACGTCCAAAAGAAGGCGATGCTTTCAATCCAAACGATGAATATGAAATGTTGCAGTTCCTCTACCACTTATACTC
This sequence comes from Ophioderma brevispina, assembly GCA_023653785.1. Lineage (NCBI taxonomy): Eukaryota > Metazoa > Echinodermata > Ophiuroidea > Amphilepidida > Ophiodermatidae > Ophioderma > Ophioderma brevispina. The sequence goes on from JAMKCH010004523.1 coordinate 34,889, forward strand.
ACCTCCTCCCAAAAGTTGGTAACTACCAATGGGGTTGCCTGGTGATGTGGAGAATTTTAACATCTGGCCCGTGAACTTAATATCGATGAATCTCATGCCGAGACGGATCCTTTCGAAGCAAGTCACTGACATTGCAGCTTGCAATATTTTGCCATTGACTCTTCTGATTATAATTCGCCCCATACTCTGTCCACATCCATTCCATCTCCCTGACTGAGTGTTAGAAACCATTTGCCGGCCATATTTTTTGGGGTCATGCACTCCGTCATTCCTTGGTCTTGACCAATACTGCTAGTGTTTGCGCAATCGTGAAATTAAGTACTGAGTTCCCCCTCTACTTCATCTTTGGAGACCAATTCCCTCCTTTGTTAACTGTAAGGCGTTCTTTCACTCGTGCGCCTCTTGTCCACGGCGGCACATGTCAACTTGTGATAATCCATCCCTGCTCGGAGCTGTCGCATGTTACCTGGTGAAGAAGGATGGAAGATATCTGTATGTTTTAACCTGACGTGGTGTACAGATTGTACTTTTGATTTTACAAAACTCTGCCTCCCCGTGATGTGCACCATCGTTCCTGATGTGGCCATTCTTTTCCAAAGGGAAAGATCTGGAACGCACATCAAATCAAGAGATGTTTCTCAAATGGTTAGTGGGGTTGTTCACAGACTGTACATTTGATAAAGGCCGGATTAGTCATGTTCTCTTGGTCCCATAAGGGCATGAAGGTCCATATGTTGAAATATCGTACTTTCATCCTCTGTTCAACTCGTGCGCAGTAAGAGCCCTCACACAACCTTCCTGAATCGAATCCTGGGAAGTAGATTCTTCGACAGATTGACATATTCAAATTGTTTGATCGACCGTTTCTCAGATATCCCTTGCTCGACTTTCCCTTGGTAAGTTAAAAATTCGCACTGTACAAGGAGGGTTTGTTAGCCAATAAGCAAGGCCCTATAACTTTGTTAACAAAACATCTACTAAGGTCTTCCCAAACAAGATTCCGCTTTGGTGGGCAATCCCCTAACCATGACTTAGCGTTCATCTGTTGTCGACAGTAATTATCTTGGTGGTGTGGTATTGGGCAATAGTTTTTTTTTAATAGGAAGGGGCATATGAAAAGTTGACCCTTTGACTTTCTGTACCATTTTTTCGTGAGGGATGTTTCTTGAAGCTACCGTCCCTTCGAATAACAACTTGAAATGCCTTTGCTCGTTGGATAAGAAGATTTTTTCAAAGTTCGTTAGGTATGATAGCTGGTGTGGAATAGGTTGCACGTCCATTTATTGATGAACGCATCTTGGGTGGTTAATTTTTGTTTTCGTAAAACTGAACAACATGAATTTACAAATGTTTGTCATTTGGCTCGTTTTTCGTGGGTGGTTGTACTCCAAAGTCGTAGCCAGTTGTGTTAGAATGTGTTTTCTTTGAAGATTGATGTTTATAACGCCTCGTGTTTGGAACATAGTCCGCTCACATGCCCACTGGTGAGTGGGGGGAGTTCCATTGTGTCTTTGTGAGTTGAAGAAATGATTCTCTTTCCTCAAACGATTTGTATATATGAGGAGACATTCTTGTCATTTCCCACTTCCGATGAATTGTCTTTCGGTGGGTAAATATGGGCCTTCCTGTCGTTGGATGAATTTCATTATGCTTGTAATTGCCCTTTGCAAGGCCCCCTCAAACAAATCCTATGTTTTTTTCACTTCTCCGTGATCCTGATCGAGTAGAATTTTCCAAAGCACCACCATTCCACCACCGTTCGCCGTATATTGGATAGTGGCATCCAGTATGCGAGAGGAAGTCATTGTGATCTAAATGAATCTGGCTCGAATAGCAAGCAGATGTGACCTCCGCTTTTTATTTTGTACGAGTTTGGTCGCCCCTGTCCAGATTCTACCCCCCTCTTCAATAAATTTCCACATCTGTCTGCGCTCCTGACATGTCAACTATTCTATTTTATCACTTTGGTTTACACGTGGTCCACCATCTGCATATCCCTCTTCAGCTTGCACAATGGGGCTTGCATTTCAACTTAATAGTTTGTAGACTGGGTTTTCTTGCTCAATCCCGATGAGTTAAATAGTACAGCTTTCGCCATTCTCATTGATTGGTATTCCTGTTTCCCGTTTTGAAAGCATTGTAAAAAACGCCACCTCTAAAATAACGGTTTCCTCTTGAAGTGTGACAAGAAGACGGTCCAGTCAGATTTCTTTTTTTCTTTATTTTGTTTCAACCTTTGAAGATCCGGATAATTAAAACTTCCATCTGCTTCCTGAGTTTGGTTATAGTCCCGTACGAATTTAGAGTATTTGTTTTCTTTTTGCTTGAAGTGAGGCTGTAAACTTCTCTTTGCAAAGTTCGTTTTGTAACCCTTATCTTTTTTGCCTTGTATCTGTTGACTATTTTTGGTGTATCGTTTTATCCTTGATCCATATGCCAGTTTTTATCCTTGTTTTTGATTACTTGTCAGCTCTGTTCAGCCTAACGTTTTTTGTGGCGGGTCCTGTGTAATCCTGATGAACTTGACGAGGCCGTTTGCCCAACGCACATTTTTTATTGCCGATTTTGGCTCTCGCAGAGTGGCTCGTGAGTTAATTGGGTCTTTGTTTTCTCAATCGTTTGCATTGGATTATGGCAGTTCTGTCTTTCGTTGCGTTTTCTTTTTCCAGCATTTGACTGGAGGTGGTCGTTTATCAGTTTTAATCTGGTAATCGAAATCAAGTTGATCACTGTCTGGATTTATTTTGCTCATAATTACTGACTCTATAATTCAAACTCACTGAACTTAACTCTCCCGCTCTCGAACCTCAATTCTACCTCTCAGTGAATTCAACCTCAAATACCAATGTCTTTATGAAATATTGTATTGGAAGTGGTTGAATTTCTGGTCCACAGAAAAGCAAGTGAGTGTTTTCCCCTTCCCGGAAGAACGCATTATCTACACTTTTGGGCAAATTGAGACAACGATTAACACTTATAAGGTAAAATGAAAAGCTGTATCTATGAATATAAACACAATGGCAATGTGACCTTTTGGGAGTTAAACAATTTTATCTGCACATTTGAATGTAGCATTAAGTTATGTATACTGCAATTCTTCCGCGTGAGATGAAAACACACTGTTTTTAATTGACCGAAACTATTGTAATAAAAGACTCATCTCTAATATAAATGTGTATTGAAACGTAGGACACTGCCATTCGTTCTGTAGAGGGCATTGTGGTTTTGAATATTACTGTCCGGCCTTACTCTACACTGCATGAGCTCTTAGGCATGTTTGCATGTAAATTTTAAGACGCAAGGCGTTTTCTTGTACTTTTGTATATGCATATATTGTGTGTTTGTGGATTTGTGTGTGTGTGTGTGTGTGTGTGGGTGTGGTGTGTGGTGTTCAGAGAATCGTCGAACGTTGCACTTTTTTCGCGTAATATCATCGATTTTGACATCTTAACATGCCTATTAATAGGGTTTTCCTGGCTTAACCGATGGAATTAAACCTCTCGTGTCACTTATTTTATTAAATATTTTGATTCCTGCAATCGATTGTCAATTCCTGTCACTGCGACCTTGGCATCTTCTTGTTTTGCACAATCATGCTCTGGAACCACACCCCCGTTGAATTGTGTCCCGCTTAGTTAATTCAATATTTTCTTTTTTTTTTTTCTATCAATTGCATTCTGAAGTTAGGTTATGTTTTTCATCATTGCCAATCTCCAACTCCTAAAATTTAAAGACACTATCAGCGAGTCATCCGAAAGAGTCCAAAAGATTTGAAATTTGCAGAGATGGTTTTAAAAGATGAAGTTAAAGTCCTTAGAAAAACCCTCATAAGTTTACTTTCTTCAACTGAAGAATTACAGAAAAGGAAGCACCTGCAATTTCAAAGCGTCTAACTCTCCATTCCCTTAGTTGTTTGTAGTAAGTGTACGAACGGACAGTAAGAACTATAGATCTGATTTTGTGCTTATTAGGTTTGCTTCTGGTCTATCATTTGTAGAATTTTGAGGTACTGTACTTGTTACAGACATTCAAAATCTTGCATTTTGTGATTTTTTCGATTTTCTGATTTTGCAAATACTCAATTCGTGCTGATATAGGGGCAATAAAGCTCTACTTTTAACCATTGAGCTGTTTGTGAGGGTCGCATAGCAATTAACTTTTTCAGCACTCATTAGTCCGTGTGTGCTCTACGGTCAATACGATGTGCATTGGTCAAATATGAGGTCCGCTGGTAAAAGTAACTTGACGTTACAATGTGAAACACTACCTTGTATGAAGCAGACTTGCACTATTTGAATGCTGAATATGGTAACAATGATTTTTTGCGCTGTCCACAAAGCCTTATCACTTTTCCTAATACATAGTCAGTACCCACATCATAAACGGTCCAACGTAGTATAGTTCTAAATAGTTCAAGCACGTTGGATAAAATATTTTGAAGTGAAATTTTTTTTTTTTTTTTTTTAAAATTCAAACACAACTTTGTAATTAAACGTCGCCTAAATAAACTTCTTTAGTCTAAAATTCGTGTAATTCCTTTGTCATGTACATTTCGGAACAATGTAGAAGGATCACAACAGTCGTAAATATACCGTGTACAGTGCTCAGTAGGCTTGAATTCGTTCAATATTACTCGCCACGAGGATACAGAAGATGGAAGAATATTTTAATTCTTATACACCGTTTTCAGTGAAGTAATGAAATGATTTATTAAAACTACAAATTTCAATTCATAAAAGTACAGTAAACCTCATTAAGTGTTTTCCTTGGCCCTTTTCCTTTCCTCATCTATATCTTTTATTAGGCATCGAAACGACTTCAGGAGAGATTAAAATGCTTCTTCACTATTTCACCTAATGGATATGACCATAGAACTTTTCCCTAGCTCCTATATCAGCGCGATCGAGTAATAAATAGACCTATACCCGCAGCCATTAAAATGGGAACGGGATGGCCATGGTTCACTTACTTCATTCACGTACGTACTTACAATTGAATCGTACTGATAGTCATGATATAGACTATAGCACGCTTAAAGACAGACGGACTTAGTTATTTCCATTTAATAACATTCGAAAACATTCATTTTTCAAAATTGAACAGAGTGGGGATTCGAGCCTGGTTGCCCAGGTCGGCGATTAAGAAGCCTGTTTAACCACTACACTATTAGCTAGGATTTGTTGGCGATGTTGGGATTTTAAATCAAAAAAACCTCACGAATAAAGACAGTCATGCGTAGGATATACAATACATACTCTTTATAATATCAAGTGAACTGTGATATTAAAGATGATGCTTCGGATCACGAAATTTTGCGAGTCGGAGGAAGTCGTTTTTGTATGAATTGAATACTTAAATACAAATTATTTCCTCAGCCTTTGGTACGTGAAAAGTGAAAAACTCTACTTATTATAGATAAATATACTCCCTCATTTACACAAATCCATGATAAGCCATTTCAAGAATGGTAGCTATAACCAAGTAAGGATAAATCAGGATTACCGGGTATCAAAATCATATTGAAAATCACACAATATTGTTTAGGGTCCGTGCTAAGTATAGTTTTCACTATGGTCGAACCTAGTGTTTCACAGATCACAGATTAAAAAGGTGCAGCAGGTGATAAAAGTTGATTTGGTTGTTGTACATGGGTCAGAAATTAACGTCGCCCCCGATTTTGGCAAGAAATGAAGCAGGTCATTCCCCTGTATAAAATCATTAAAATAAGGAATGGTTTGCCCTCTCGGAATGCTTCTTAGTGCGATATGTGACAAAACATGTCAAGGGGGTGATAGCCTGCAATGAACGTTGCCCTGTTTGCTCTGCGCTTGTGTCCCAACCTTGGAATCTTTAATTGGATCCACTGTTAATTTTGACCCCCTAGCTTAACTTTTCACCTTTTTGCTGCTTTTACCGTAACTCCAAGCCTTTAGGCAGTAGATAGTACTAACTATACCTTCCTGGAACCATTATGGTTCAGCAAATAATGGTATACTTTTCAACATGATCGAATCATATTTACCAATTTTCACCCTGTGCAATCCTTGATTTTCCCGAACCTTGATGTAACTGACCATTCCCGAAATTTAGCATGCATTTTTTTTTTGTATGTAGGGGCATGGGCATACTTAGGCTGGGTAATAACGTCGTTTTCAGTCCAGAAAAAGCGTACAATTACGTATATACGTCATAAATGTCCCACAATGCAATGCAACTTTTTCAAGAAATATATAGGTTTTAACATTTTCATCACCCGGGACAGTTTATTTTGACAAGTTCTGAATCGGCAATCTTCACTACATACAGTTGTAAAGTGTTCAACAAATGTTATGTGCGGATTTTGTTTGTTGTTGTTTTTGTTTGTTTTTTTTTTTCCAGTAAAAGATATAATTAAGATGCGTCGCTTCAGTGACTTTTTCTTTCACTATTAGTTTGAACACATGAAATCAAATTTTGACACATCGAATTGTTCATATGATGTTGGTATTACTCTGAAAATTTGTATCTTTCTCCGTCTCCAACTGCTAATCCCGAAGGATTTTTATAAAATTCTTTTGACTTTCTTTTTAATTTATGACGTATGTACGTTCTTGTACGTATTATACGGACAGGAGTACGCTATCATCTGCACTGGTTTTGCAACCTTTCACGTACCGAGCATTTCCGCAGCGGCCCATGGAATTACATAACGGAATAAACTGCTACTAATCGTGAACGGCAACTCTATGAGCAATTGTAATATTTACGACCGGGACCAGTCTTTTCCACACCATCATCCTAATCATAAGCTGCTGTTTTTTAATTACCGGTTTGTCAAATTTGTAATAAAGGGTAACACTGAACGTCAGAACAGGGGCGGGCCAGGGGGTTGTCTGCCCCGGCCCTGAGGTTTAAGCAATAAAGGTTTTGGTACTTAATGGAGTTAATTTGACAATGTTTCGTCCCTCTTTTACCACCCTTGAATACCTTGGCGCCACCCTAAATACAGATATAGGAAGGAAACCAATTTGAAGGTACATCAAGTAGAACTCACACACCTGTTGCTTCTGTTGCTTCACCCTTACTGTAGCAACTAGTATTTGATTGAATTATTTAAGCATAACGCACATTTTTGTGAAGAGTGCCCAAATTTTATTAAACGATATTTGGGAGATTTTTTGCACAGTTGTTGCTGGTAATGGACTAGTAAAAAATCCTGTGAATGGTAGAATCACAAATTCCTCTTAAGTCGCAAAAAGAATTTAATTTGTAATTAGATAATTAATTCGAAGATCTCCGTAAGAATTCACGGCGGCTGGAACGACCTTATCACTATGTGAAATAGCCAGGAAGTAACGCCATGTACGTGTCTTCGTTCACCCATTAGATGTTTCGTTGGTTTAGTCAAGTAAGGTATTTTTCGTGAGTGGCACTATTTCATCAAGGACAGACCTAAGTTGGCGTTCCATCTCCGGCATTAAAATTAAACAATTACGATGCCGATTCTAATTACAAAATCTTTTATAACAATTTTGAGCATTTTGACTCGACTAGACCATTACCAACACACAACTGCAAAATCCCTAATGTGTGGAATTGGTGGCGCTCTTCCAAAAATATGCTGTATTGCTTTAATAATGCCGCCGAATGGTTAGATGTGTTTATCAGGCTTTTTTTGCGCTTATATGTAGTTATGAAAATTATTGTCATTTGTAGTTTCGCCAATATTCTTTTGTCTAAATTTTAATTCCTCCCAATATGGCCACAATAAAAGTAGGCCAACCTTAGGGGCGCTATCTAATCTGTCTTTCGTTGGTGTCAACTTAGTCATTGACTAGAGTTAAAATAGGACTAATAAGTTCCTTTCACTTGCTTGTGAATACTGGCAAATACGTTCTTGACACACCCTTAATGGAACTCATTTATTTCCACACTACACAGCTATAAGCCTCGTCTACAAGGTTCCGGTTTATTCCGTTTATGTTGCATGGTAGCTAGGACACTCCTGGGACTCCCCAGTTCGTTACACCGATCTTATGTTTTAAAATTGAAATTGAAATAGGGCCAACCAACTGTGCTCACTGGAGCCTGATATAATCTTCGTTTTCAACGTTAACGTTACCATATTGAGTGAAGTATAGAAAAGAACCATTTTCTCTTTTCTGCTGGCACGGATTGCGTGGCGTACTTTGGTAAGGTTCAAGTGTTTTTTAGACTTTATATTAGAATTTATCCGATAGTCTCCGATGTAGGGTGTAAAATCGAGTATAACTACCTACTGCCTATGTTATAATTCTGTCGATGTTATAAATCCTCTTCCATCTAATCTATGTTCCTATTGATTAATTAACCAAATAAAAGGATCGAGAATCGACCCATCATTACATTTAGCCAATTAAGTTGATCACTTCCTGGTTTGTTTGGGATGAAAACAAAGAAGTTCAACTGACGCCACCTTCACGCACATCGCAGTGTGGTTTACCAAAAGCGTTTATTCCGCACGAGCCTTAACATTAATTCCGACCTAGTTTTTCTTAAAATAATTTTTTAGTTTTTTTCTTTTTTTGATTTTTTCTCTTTTTTTTAATTTCAATTTTAGAATTCTGCCTTTGTGAAGTTTATTTGGAAAAGGTAAGGTGTAAATTACTTTGAGAAATGAAACAAAAATTGTAATTAAGAAGTCAAATCATTTCTTAGTTTGTGATTATAGGCCTATTCTGGATTTTTGGAAATTACTTTAAACACAACCATTAACTCCTTCGACACCGCAAAAATATCTTCTTGTCCGTCACATTATTTTCATTATTTTTCCCGTAGCGAAAAATCCGCCCGTTTCTTCGTATGTCAAAAAAGTAACAATTAAAATGCCTCTATTTTGTTAATTTTACATCAATTGTAATTATTTTTTCGTGAATTCGGGATGTATGTACATATATTTTATAAGCAAGTTCCAAACTGAGCTTGACAAAATCTTGACATATTTCCTACATATTTCCTTTATGTTGTACCAGTACCACGAGGTAAAGCTTATGACTGGTCCAGCGCATCCTCTGTATGACTTGGGAAGATTGGAGTGGTTTTGAGTCGGCAGGTCGCAATGATCGTTTATGAATGAACGGCTATTTAGGCTTATCGGATTATAACATCGACCAGATTTATACACCTGGGCAGTTTTCGCGTAAAATCGGCGTATATATTAGTTCGCAGTATTCAGTTATTGTCAAGATCAGGTGAACATCAAGAGTTTTTGGACAGTTGATTTGACATTAAATGCGTCTTCATAAAAATAACAAATGGGATTCTTAGAAATATACAATTTTCTTAAAAATCCAAGATTTATCAATCTATTACAATAAGCAGTCCTATGGAATGAACATTGCGCTCTGGGTTGGTTGACCCTATCTTATAACTCTGACGTATATTAACAAAGGACTTATTCCGTCCGCAACTTGTGTTCCGGACCACACACCTTTTTCGAACTCATCTCATAGGCGGCATTAATTTTTGACATTTTCACCCGCTGACTCTGATGTTTTTGTTGCAATTACTCTCTACCTCGCTATAAGAAATATAAGCATAATTATCTTAAATTTTTGTGCCGAGAGGAGGAAATCGAACCCACGACCTTTTGGATCAACACGACGACTAGTATATAGCAACGCTACGCAAAATCCGATCCGGCAGAAAGTCGTTTTTAGTAGTACTTACATAAATACATAGACTGATACAGCGCAAATATAACTGAAGACAGCGATAGCGCCGCTATGAGATGAGTCGAAAAGATGTGGTTCTAGAACAGTGCGGACGGAATAACGTCCTCGGCGTATTAATTTTGTTTATGGTGCTCCATTCATGCCGTTTTATATTTTAAATACAGAATGGTATTGAGGTTGACGTTTGCTTTAATTACAACGTGCACCTGTTTTGTTTTCTTCTCCGTTTTCCCTTTTTTTCTTTGCTCCTTAATGATCTGTCAGTACTACTGCTTTCGTGTCCTCAATCGGGATGCATATATATCTGTATTAAATAAGACATAAATAGCATAGTAATCCCGCTTTACTAGCGGTTGGTAGGTTTCTCCGTAAGCCGTTATAAGAGCCTGAGTTCAGTTACCATTATATTTTTTGTTTTTAATTAAAAATTATATCCGTGTAGTGATCATTGTACGTTCACTTACCCCTGATTGTTCCCTGTAAGTGTGGTAGGTGTCCGTCCCTCGATATTTCGTTTTGACTTCTCGGAGGGCAGTGACTTCTGTCTGCGATGTCGTGAATGATGAGATATGTGACAATGTATTGTATTCCTCATTGAAGATCCCCTTGAGAATTTGTCAAGGAATGCAAATGTTTGTTTGATGATCGATCGCAGTCGTGTGGGAGTCCGACAACACTATCACATTTTGTTTTCTTGAACGTTTGCTCACATACTTTTTCTGAACATTCGTAATCTGGTTTTTTCTTGATAAGTTTTCATTGTTTTGTCTTACTATATTTCGTATTCTAAATTTTTAAAATCCACATTATTATTTTACTAATTGTTGGTCTCATTTTCCGTCCTAAAAGTTTTTTGAGTATAGTTTAAGAAATCCCAGTTGTTTTTTTATGAGGATGCATTTAATGTAAAATCAAACGCCCAACGATGTTGCCTGATCTTGACAATAACTGAATTCCTGCGCAATACATATATAAGAAAGTTTTGGAAATGTTTTGAACTATAATATGAATTATACTACTTTCCAGTCCATAAACTTCAATGGCCAATGTGACCGTAAGTAAAGGAAAAGGGTCTTAAACTCTCGTGTTATTTTAATGTGCTGAAAGTCACGGGCTACCGCCGGACTCGAACCCCAACAAACACTATCCAAAAGTAAAATCATTAATGTCCAAGCTTAGAACCGCTCGGCCACGAAGGAAGCTTATCGAATACAACGCAAATTGTTGGATATGATAGTAAGTGATTGTTCAGTAGTGAATGTTGAACAAAAGAATTCCGTTAAACTTATTTTCCTTTCTTTGCATAGAGTGAATCATCTTCAATATTCAACTAAAAGGCACATCATGAGGATAACTAGAAGTTATGTATTAAGTTTTGGGCTACTATCCACTGTCGTAATAAAGGCTGTAGGTCTGTGAGACCACTTGTAAGAGCTTCGCACTTGCCAGTAATAATCATTATAAGTGACCGTTTGAAAGTACTTGTAATTCTCGTTCCGTTTTCTTATTTCATATGTTGCACATGAAAATGTGTCCAATATTACTTTTTGTGGGTGGAAATACATGCTCTGGTTGGGTAATGCCGAGCGGTTTAAGTGATATTGATGAGTTTATCGCCACTAGTGCTATGTAACGTCAATGCGTGGCGACGTCAAACAAAGGGAAGTTTGTTTCTGCTAATATACTCCGGTGTGGGTAGTTTGTTCATGTGTTTTAATGTTTTTTGATGTTTTTTGGTGGTTTTTTAGTGTACTTTTTGTCCAAACTGGTGGACACACTTCACCGTGTGTCTTTAATCAATGTCTCTCTCACTCTCCGTGTTCATATAAGTGTTTAAACAATTTACAGTGGAACACTTGAACACACAACGTGAAAATTGTAATTCTTAAATTCCAAACATCACTTAACATGCCATGTGGCAATAAAGATATTTTGATCACTTCAATTTGGATGCCGTGTCTTCAACTTAGCACTGTTAGTGTAAACGCCAAATTTGGGTAAATCCATATTTACAGTTGACTCCAAAGAGTCTGTTAGCAGTTTGGTCTGTGTACTGCCTCACAAAGCACGCTTACTAGACAACTTATCTTTCTAGTGGCTAAACAAGTTCAACAAGTAATTTTCTTTTTTATAATTGCTTTTACTAGAATTCAATAAACTTTACTTGGAACTGGCCAAATAAAATTAAATTTTGGTGCAGTTTCACTTTAATGCCAAACACAATAAATTTTAGAAAATTATGCTGTACCTTTTGTTAAATCGGGCACAGTAATCTGTGCTGTAGTCTATATTTTGTTATAGTTCCTGACATTATAAAAGTACCCCAGTCAAAAATTTGTGATACTTCCAAAAGTGCCTAAGCCAAATTCCACAAAGTGCTTAAGCCAAATTCAAAAAAGTGCTTAAAGCCAACAACTTAATTATTTGGTTATGAATCTCTTGGAGATATTTGGGCTTCCTGACAGTTCTTCCAGCTCTGGTTGACACTTGACGAGGCGTGATTGGCTGCGTTCGCTGGTTGGTGTACTTGTTGAGGTGCTGCTCTGGCTGACACTGGGTTATTGTGCTGGTCTGGTTGATTCTGGTGGTTAGCTGAGTTGTTAGTTGACTTGGTGTTCTTGCATGTATGGTTGCTTAGAGACAGGTTGCTTTTCTGTGTTGAGACGGGTTTATGCTTAGATGTTTTCTTGGGTGATCTATTGCTTCACCATGTCACCATAGTTTGAGTCTCAGTTTCTGAATGAATTGTTCATTAGTCTTTCTTAGAATTTCTGTTCTGCCGCAAGGTCACGGTGTTTCAGTGAGCACTTTATACGAGCCGAGGTGCCACTTCTTTAATCACTATGGCTTTCTGCCACTTTCTGGTATTTGAGAGGCTCAACTCGAACTGTATCTCCACTGTTTAGCTTGGTGATTTTGCATTTCTGTTGTAATATTTGCTTTTTTTCTGCTTTTTGTTGTGTTGACTTGTATACTGTTTTTGGGATTTTTTCCTTCCTGGCTAGGAGATTTTCTGTTGTTGGTAAGATGGTTCTTGTACGTCTGCTCATAAGACGTTGAACTGGGCTTGTTGTCATGCTGCTGAAGGTGTATTCCTATACTCTAGTATAGAAGATACGGATCTCTATCATCCAACTTTGCTTTTCTAAGAGGGCCTTCGAGATTTCACCGAGGATTCCGCCTTTGCCGTACTCTGGTGATGGTCGGCCGATGACGTTAACATGAGCAAAATTCCACCTCTTGCAACTTCTGAAATTCTCGCCCTGTATATTGCGAGCCGGAGGAATCAGATACAATTATCTTTGTATGCCGTATCTGGGCAAAATTGTGCTTGAGTTTTCGTATGACTGTGCTTGGTTTGTGTCATCCAAATAGTCGATTTCCCAAAATCTGAGAAAGAACTAGTCTACGGTTATCAGATAATCAAGACCATGTATGGTGAACAGATCTGTACCGATCTTCACCCCCGGTCATATGTAGTCATGCTGTTTCAAAGGTTTCTTTTGTGCTTGCTGTTCAATTGCTGACATATTTCACACCTGGAGATGTAGTCAGCAATTTGTGTTGTCATGCTGGGCCAGTAGATATGTCTCACATTATTCTTTCAAGGTAGCTTCTACTCCCATGTGCGCTGCATTATTTCTTGCAACATTTAATGCGTGCTCGGTAGTATACTAAACGTTACCCTTTTAGATGAGACGTGCTTGCACTGTTAACTCCTCTCGTATGGGAAAAAGGTGTCAGCTGTGGGTGCCCCCTCCCCCTGTGGTGGGAATGTCTGCTTTGTCTGCTGGCACCCTAAGTATGAGTGCTTTATGTTGCATATCGGGAGTCAGTCTCTGTTTGATGCTGATTTGTATGGCGTCTTTGCTGGGTCCACATCTTTATCATGTTAACGCTTTAGATTCCTGCTGTGATTTAGTTGGGCTGTCATTTGGTAAAATAGGCCTGCGGAGGGTATGCGAGATACATCTTTGACTCCTTGGAAAATAGTGTATGTCATAATCATATGCTGCCATATTCAACACATACGTTGTAAGCGCTTTGGTGACTTGTGAACTGGCTTTTTGTGGATACCTCGAGTGGTTATGATCACTTTGAACATTGTGACTATTACTTCCATAGTGTATACATGATTTTTTAAACCATACATAGGCAGCAATAGCTCTTTTTCATTTGAGCATTGGGTTTCTGGGTCAGTAGCGCTCTGCTAGCGTGGCGACTGGTTGTCCTATCCTCTTGAAGTAATGCTGCACCCAAACGGTTCTGAGGAATAATTGAGTGGACTCTTTGTCATTGCACTAAAAGTACAAGTATGGAAATGGTGGGACTGCTGTTTTAATCTTGTCAAAAGCTGCAGTGTGGCGCTGCTGCAATCAAATATAAAACACCTTGACTGTTAACTGTCTGAGAGGTCACAGAGATCCACTGGAGGTTGGGCAGAATTACAAGTAGTGACAAATCCCAACAACCGTTGCACTGCTTTCACATCTGTGGGGATAGGCATATCTACCACTGCTTGTATCTTGCGGGGGTCAGGTAACAATCCTACGAGCTGCTGTCCCAGGACAAAGGAAGGGTATTGCTGTCTCCCAGCTGTGCCTTATCTTGTTGAGCTTAGGCCGACTTGCTGAAAACGTGATCAGCGCGTAAGCGGTTGTTATGGTCTGTATGCTTCCTCTTGTGTGGACCTACTCCAAAGATCCCGTCGATCATCTGCATGATCTAAACTCATTCAAGACCTTCTACTGCTTGAGCTTGTCGCTTGCGTATTCATCGGGGGCGCTCTTGAGTCCAAACGGCATACGTAACCACCGGAAACGACCATACGGTGCGTTAAAACAGGTGCGTTTTGAGCTGTTACTCATTCCAGATTCACATGCCCAAAATCCATTTTTAGCCATCGAGGGACACTAAATACCTTGGCCTGATTCAAATCAGGTGGTTAGAATATCTTCGATTGTTTCATGTGGTGATGACTTCTCTTGATTGCTCTGTTAACTCCTTGGTCCAAACATAAGCGAAGTTTACCGGAGTTTCTTTACCAACAACCAAACTGGGACCAAGTCTGTGGGCTCTGTTTATTGACAATGATGCCTGTTTACCAGGTCATCCAACGTGTTTTAGTTGCTGCTGTAACCTACTGGAAACTCTACATGCTGCGTGAATCACTGGTTTCACCGTATCGTCCATCTCAATATGGTAAGTGCCAGGTAATTTTCCTGTGCCTTCAAAAACATCAGGAAATTCTGTCAATAAGGTCTATAGGTAAGAGCTTTTGCTGTTGCTGATTTTGATGCTGTTGAATTTGCTGTTGCTGGCTTGCAGTGCTGATTTTGATGCCTGTTGAATTTGCTGGTGCTGGCTTTGGCAGTTGCTGATATTTTGCAGTTGTGATTTTGCAGTTGCTGAGTTTGTTGCTGTTGATTTGCTAATGCAAGTTTGTCGCTGATGAATTTGCTGTAGCTGACTTTGTGTTTGCTGGTTTGTTGCTGTTGTGATTTGCTTGCTGTAAATGTGGCCTTGTGATGGGCTTGCTGCACTTTTGCTGGATGTGTTTTGGCTTTGTGCATGCTATTGTGCTGTTGGCTTGATTGTATCTTTAATGGCTGATTACACCACCTCATGTTTGATACTGACCTCTCTAAGACCCATTTTTCAGAACGATTTGGTCCCAAGAGGGTACTACTTTTGCTGTCAGATACTATTTCGAATCCTACCAGATACTTCTTGGTTTTTGGAATTCGTGCCCTTAAATGTTGTTCTTCCGACTGGTGTCACCCGGCTTGGCCATTGTAATTTTTAAAATGGTTTTTGTTTGTGGCTCAATTGGTGGGCATGATATTTGTCAGATGATACTTTTGTGGTATAATATCACATGAGGCTCCGCAATTACTTCCGAACTGGTACTTCTTGCTGACGCTCTCTGCTGCTGACTAAAAAGCATATTGGCAAATGATACTATCACCTATCTTCAATTTGCACTATCGCTGACATCATCATACTTCTTGCTCTGGAATCTGTTGCTGCCTGATACAGTTGTTCCATTGGATCTACACGATCGGACTGCTGTGACAAACATTCTTAAACTGGTTATGATGCCACATATTGTACACCTTTTCCAAAGCTGGTGCAGCTGTATTTGTCTCGTTTGTGCGTTTTGCAAAGTACCAACATGCTACTTCATTGGGTCGTCTTACTTGATGTTATCATCTTTTACGCTGCTTGCGCGAATGCTTCTTGCCTCGAGTTTGGTGGCGTACGTGACTCACGTTGTGCTGGACATTGTTTTGGTATTTGTCGTCTTTTGCTTTGCGGATGGTCTTTGCCTTCTTTCTTATGACGTTCATAGCATACTTTTTGTCTTTGCCTCTATTTCGGCCTTGTTCGCCCTTGACTACCTCACTAGACCGGCACATCTGTATGCATTTATCCAAAGTTGTTCGGTATTCAACAAACCTGCTCCCGCACTGGGGAATTATTTATTCAATCATGATAAAACGGTCTGAGTTAGTGAGTCCTCTAGAATACTAATTCACATGTTGATGCTAGTATTTTCACTTCAGGGTTGTACTGATTTCCATACTTTCGCTTCTCATGTTTACGTGTGCCTAATTGTATCGCTCAACATTTATGGTGCGTTTTGCCTACAAATTGTTAGCAAATTCTTTGAGAAACGTTTTCTAGTGTGCCTGTCGCTACATCTGTTTTAAATGTGTCCATGATAGATCGTCCTCCCTACCTATGAGATATTTTAACAATCTTTTTGTTTGCTTCTGGGTTTTGTTTCCCATTGCCAAAGAAATATATAAAAGAAAAGTCTTCCTTCCAAGCTATCCATTGTTCCGCCATCCACTATTATGGATGTGAATGAAAAGCTAGTGGCCTGGAGGAACTTTAATTGGCTGTCATGGGACTGACTGTCTGTTCATGTTGTTGTGCTGCTGCTGCTTCGCCACCATTTTCACCTACTGGACCGGGGTCCCCACCTGAATCGGCAATCTGCCATTTTACTAATCAGTGTTGCTATAGTAGTGGTATGTGGTTTTTTTTACGAAAATTATGTTCGGCGTAAAGGTTTTTCTGAACTGACGAGACGTAGTTTACACTCAAAATGTTAACGGTATAATGGCTTGATTTTCAATTATTTTATGGCTAGCCTGTGCTATGCTGTGTACGTGCTTGCTATGCTGCTTGTGACAGTTATTGTATAGGTTGATTATATGTTATTGCTAGCTAGCCTAGGCTGGCTTGTCTTAGTAGTAACTAGTAATAGAACCCTCTGTAGAAACTTACGTGCCAAACTCTTAATACACCAGCTACGAATGTTCCACCAGGCCATAAAGGCGACACGAAGCTTATGTAAGCTTAACTGAATTTAAAGTAAGGGTTTTAAGCCTTACGTGCCAAACACACACAACGTTCCATAGCTATCGATGTCACCCAGTACTAATCGCACACAGAATTCAGGATGACCTACAGAGACATTTCTATTACGCTACGGTACACTATCAATCATAGCGATTTTTATCGCCCTGCTGAATTCTGGACCATCTTAATTTTCAGGCAAATCTTGCTTTTGTTTGGGTAAGGTGGTTCGTAAGCTTCGAGCACCTCCAGGGTTAGTGAATGTTGGGGTCTCTAGAGAAGGCGTAAGGAGGCAGGAGGGGTTACTTTATTAGGGAAGGGGGGGGAGAGGATAGAGGCGGAGATAATGGAATGTACGCGATTGATTAGGTGTGAGGGAGGGTGGGAGTTATGGAGTGAGTATATCACGACCTTACCATGCAACAACTCTTTTAACTTATTAATTTAAAAATAACTTATTCATCATAGTACACAGTGAAGGCGGCCATGATGTGCTTCCCCCCGGTGTTGCCATTTGCCAGAACCACTATAGGAAACACTTGCTGTTTGCCACATTGAGTAAATTCTTATTCGTCCAAACAGGATTACACTCGTAGAATCCAAGGGTGTGGTAAATGCATTATTTGCTTTTTATTCACGTCCATTTTCGATATAGCCCAGTATCCAGACTTCATGACAAGAGAGGTAAACCACTGTTCACGGTAAAGTGCATCAAGAGTGTCTTTGATGCATGCAGGGAAAGTTGACTTTAACATTCTGCCGGTTCAGTAATCTGAAATGCAGAGTCTGAAGGACTTGTCTTTCTTCGGGATGGGATATGGGCTTGCAAAGGGCGTTCTCCTTTCCCTGGTATTTTTTCCCGTTCCCGCTGAAGCCCTGTGCTTTGTTAGGTGTTGACCCTTATTTTTAATCTTGCTATTGTTTGGATGAGCACTGCCGTGCTTGTCTGAAATGAGGGGTAAGGCGCTCACCTGTGGTGCATTCTTAAGCAATTTTCAGATTTGTAACAATGTTGATAAAACGGGGGTATCTTCTACGAAATAGGTATACTCTTTATTTGACGGAGCATTCCTGCATGCAACTTTTGAACGGAAGATGCTTCCCATTGCTTGCCAGCAGTATCATTTTCTTCACTCTGCCACATGATTCTATGCTCAAGGGTAGTAGTTACTAATCCCCCATCACTGTAAAGAATGGTGAGGTCCATGGGAGTTCCTATAGCCATCTGGTTAGACTCATAGTGAAATATTGCAAAATATGTTTGCTTGGAAGCACTTTTCTACACCATGTGTAGCATGTGCTCGTGCTTGAGGAGGTCAACCCTTCTACCATTCTGTTGGCCTTGCTGGTACTTTTAACTAGGTAGCACTCATTACCACCGGACTGAGCAATCTTCATTGTCGCTTTTATTCCAGCATTTGCTATCTTCTTTTGATGTAGACACTGTTTGTGAGGTATTTGGGGAAATCAGCAACTGTATCTTATTGTCTTAATCCAAAGCCCTTTTGTGGTATGTCAGGGTTCACCACTAGGTTTTGAAATAGTGGCATATACTTGGATGCAATTGTGTTCCTGAGGTTGCAAAAAGTGCGTCCACCACAAATTATATGCGTTATAGTTACCTAAATGTCAAAGTTTTTTAAAAATGTTATTTTGAACTTCAGTTCAATGTGATTTCAACTTCCAATTTTCAAACCAGACTGGGCATATTGAAAAATATTCCCTAGTCCTAGTATATCCTTAAAACCCCAAAGAACTTTGGGATCTTGATTATCTTTGGGACAGTGGCGCGATGAGGGTTAGGAACTAAAAAAAGACGTAAATACAGTCATATTTAAGCCTATATTTATTTCACGATTTGTCATGTATTTTATAGCACAGAATAATTGTTGAGTGAAAATTTTTAGGTGTTTTTGTGTGTGAAAATGCCCACTCGTATAACAAGTCTCTGTTGTAATTTATCGCCATGCCATTTAATTTGCTATAGATGGAGATCAAAAAACCCAACAACAACCAAATCTTCAACTCATCTGATATTGTACATATGGTACACTATGGGTGACGTGGTTTTTGCACTGTGTCATCTGGATGGGGCTAGCATCTATGACAGGCAAGTATGTAAACTGTAGTAGACTTCACAGGACATCATGACAAAGTAACATGCTGTTGAAGCGTCCGTCCTGGTTAACCCAAGAATGTGTACTTGAGGCTCAAAGCCACGTCCCACCTTTTTTGGTTCAGCTGTTGCCTTTGGGTGTCTATTTTCTGTTATAGGTAATTGCCACCTATTGGATCCTGGAGAAGTTTCTATATTTATGGTAATACTCCAGAGTCCAAGATGCTTTGCAAAGGTTCCCCATACAATTGTGAACGTTTTTCTTTCAGCTTCAACGTCATTCAGGTCTAATCTGTCCCATCGGCAAAAATTAGTTCGCCAGATAGCACACTGCTTGCTGAAATATAGCACACTTTTGCTTTCTTATAACACCATGGTTGAGTAGTTGCCTAAAAAACAGAACAAACATCTTCCAAGTGTTGTTGGAAAAAATTATTAAACCTAGAACCTCAACTAAGATAGGGAACACATCTCACCATTCAAACCATCAGGGCTGTATTCATAAAGAATCTGGATTTCGTGAGACCAAACAGAATCGGATTCATTCCTACAAGCCCATGGTGTTACAAAGCATGAGAGGTGACTCTTGCTTGTCCATGAAGCCTTGAGGCTAATGGTATGCCTCTGCCTGATCTAGTAGCTCAACCATGTATTCCCTCCTAATCCTAATCCATCAAGAATGTCCTGGACTCTTGGTATTGGCCGGTAATAACTGGTAAAGTGTTTCTTATTCAGCTCCTGTTAATCTATGCAAAACAGACTGCCAGCTTGGGTTTCCTCGACACACATGTTGGATGTGCATAAGGAGATAAAGACCTCTACGTATGAGTCACAGAGATAATGCTTGACTTCCTCTTATAGAGGGTCTTGGTATACTGATATGTCCCACTGGGTCTGGATCAGTGAGGCAATGTTCATCTTTTAAAGCTCTTCAAACACAAAAATCCAGAATCATCTCTGTTTGAATGATGTACCATTCATCTGTAATAATTGGTGAACAGATGACCCTTTTCGGCTGTAAGTCACCAGCTCCCAACTGAAGGCGTCACTCTTTGCTTTGCTCTGGCTTGCCCTGGTCTTCATTTTTAATTCGTTGGCTGAGCAAACTTTTGTACAGCCAAATAGGTCTTCAACACGTATTTTGAATGCACTTGTTGCAAATGTCTAACACATTACTGGAAGGAAGTAGGATGTGCTCAAATATTCAATGGGATGTGAATTCTTGTGAAGACCCCTTGTGGACCTTTGTAGCAGGGACTGTACTTCTAACTCCTTCAACACTCCTATGTGTATCAGGCTCAAACAAGACATCCCTACGAATCACCAGTCTCAGTGGCATCTACACTCAAGGCTGTGGTGTCCCTTTGGCACTATCAATCTCTGTGTGCTGGTTTTGACTAGATAGGGGCATCATCATAGTTTGTTGTTATAAGATTAAATCTAGATTTGGAATCTCTTTTTGATAATCTTTGCTAGGCATCTGCTCGGCAAGAGGTCAATTTAAGAGGCATCCCCTCACAAAGTGATTACCACTTCTAAAATTAAAACAATGCTGACAGGTCTCTCCAACTCCATCGTCCTGACACTTGGAACATCCTCCAAGCTGCATCTGTTGATGAGCAGGCTTTGGTTAGCAAAGATTGCATTTATTTCAGCCTTCAGCATCGCCTGAACATCATTCCTGAGCTCATTTAACAAGAGACTTCTTAGGTCACTGTCATTCTTCTGGTGGCCTTATTTCTTTTCTGGCTTGTCTCCAAGCTTTCCTCATTCACCTTTGAAAGATGTCCTGCGGCAGCTCTTTGCTTGGATTCATTTTCATCGCCCACCGCAGTGTTCAGCCATTCCAAAAGGAGTTCATTCATCAATACCAACCCACCCCCCCCCCCCCTCAATTCAGCTCTCCACCTTGGGTTTAATTGGAAGAAGACTGTGTAGGCCAGTTAAGAAAGAGTGCAAGAACATCTTCTGTACTATAGCAGAGGTGTAAGCTAGGCCTGAGCCATCCTGAATGATGCAAGTATTACTTTGTGTCTCAGATCTAGCAGCCAGATTGCTGTGGGTTTTACCACTGAGCTCAATGGCTTATTTGGTCAAACTATTGTATAAGGCCATCACATCCTTCTGTTGGTAGTGAGCCCTCAAAACAAATGAAGTTTTCCCAAAATCAGTTCTCTCATTCCTTCCTTCTATTCCTGGAGTGATAGCCTAAAGGACAGCCTCTACTCGCTCTTTGTGCTCTTGTCATGTATTGCAGTCTCCATTTGTCTCACAAAACTGGTAAAGAGAGTTTAACCTTTTGGCCAGCTTCTCCAATATATCACCCTTAACTCTATCCTCCAGGCGAATTTGGCGGTGGACTCCAATTTAGTCCAGCGGTAGATCCCATAAGCCCTTGAATATGACCTTACACAAGAGTTTGCACAAAATGTTTTGATGTTTCTAGGCAACATTGACCTGCTGACCTGCTGATCTTGATGATGCATATTTGTCATCCGTGAGCATTTTGAGATAGGGAAAGGGGTAAATATACAGGGGTGAAATTTGTAAATGTTGAAACTTTGACATTGGAACAGCCTGGAATACACGTTGTTGGAAAGTCTTGGCAAATACCAAGCCACCCTCATCATTCAAGTGTAGCTTGCGACTGTTATACATTCCTACAGTCAATGACGGGAAAGTTCTTCTTCAAGAGCGCATTTAGTTTTTTGCATTCTTCATATTGGTAATCACAATCCCATCTTGGCCGAATCAGGGATACAAATACTTGAGGGCATGGAGTCATCACTCTGACTGCCTATATGTTTGAGATAAAGCTCTCTCTACTGATACCCCTGAAGCTACTGAGTTTGTTCCAGCATAGACTACAGCCACATCAGCATATCGTCAGTTTAATAAAATTGCCTAAGTCATATTTACTACTTTTGAGAAAAACAGGAAAAACGTTATATTTTTGTTACTTTGATACTTTTATTAACCATTCAAAGAATAATACTATATAAGTACAAGATAAAACTCAGGCCTATGTTGTCACGTGCCAATACTATTACGTAGCCAACTAAAGTGACTTAGGCAGTTTGACAGCATATATTTCTGTGACTTAGGCAGTTTTATATTTCAGTCTTCAATCTTACAGTATGGATAACTGAAGTTCAATTACTGTAAAATTAACTGTAAAACAAAAACAAACAAAAGAACAAACAAGTAGCAATAACAAAACACAACTTTCCAGTTAGCTATAGTGCAGTATTCATAAGTAAAATAAAACATTCCCACATTGTTATTAACAAAAGGCACTTAATTATACCAGTTTTATCATTCGCTGTGAAGTTCTGTTTTCACTCATGAGCTACTCGTGAGGGAGTTGATCAAAGAAGTGATGGCAATCAGCTGGGATCACATGCTTCATGGACTGTAGATCATTGTATTTCCTGTTTGTTATTGGGCGAGGTGTGGTGAACGTAGGAAGCCATTTGAGGTTGGGAGTCTGAATCCGTTGTGGAAGATCAACCCAAGTTGTAGCCTGTGAGAATGACAACTTGTACTGGACAACGCCACGTTTGTAACGCAATCCACGCAAATCGTGAACCGTCGGGTCGCCTGCTTTCTTCCCTGGTCTAATGCTAGTCAAATGAGAACCTTCCATCCTCTTGAAGTCTATGTGTAACACCTGTGCAACTTTGTAGGGTGATGGCCTGATTCTGGCACTCTGCATTATTACGATGTAATCTCCTTTGGGTGAAGATGTCTGTTACCATCTTTCTTTCTATGTACTATGCAGGAGTCGCACTCCATCTGTGTGTGGCCTGCCACGAGATATTTCTGGGTTATAGTTACTCATGCTTCCTTGAGAGGGCACAGTAGATGTTTGCCACATTGGTGTGTTCTATTTTGGTAGTGTTATATTACCCTCAAAATTTTATTAACATTTATTTTCTCACTTTTATTTGAGAAAGATTTCTCACAGGACAAGTACTTTGTTTATGATAAAAAAGAGAGCAGCCGATTTCCCTAGTTTGTTTTTGCAAAAGTTGCACCTGTTATATTGCACAATAGGTGAAGTGGGGAATTCTCCAAGATGTAAACTTAGAAACTGAGTCAACTTGTTATGCATTGAGATAAAAACATGTTTAAAATAGGTAATTCCCCCATGAAGTTATATATGTGCATGATGTATCAATAATCGGGAAATTTATGTTAATTCCAATTGGTCAGGCTAGTGCAAGGTTTATTTTAGGCATGATGCTGTGGGTAATGTCTAATTTTAAGACTTGGGACCTTTGTGAAATGATGGTATAAAGCAGGGTAGCAAAAGTTTGGATTCGCCAGCAGTTGTCATCTGGGCTCTAATGCAGTATATTATAGAGCTAGTTTAATCTACAATTATGGTATATTCGTGCCTTACATAGTGCCAGATTATAATATTGGATGCCGCCAAGCTTAATAGCTGATATGTGTGCTGTCGCTTTTAAAGACACTATCAGTGATTTGAAAAAATTATTTGAAATTTGGCAGGAATAGCTTCAAAGTGAAGGATAAGTCTGTAGAATTCTCATAAGTTTACCTTTTCCAGCTGTAGAATTGAAAGAAAAGGAAGAAAACGGCAGTGTTGGCTCAAAACGATTCTCCCATCAATTACGTGTTGTAGTAAGTGTCCATTCCCTACTTAATGACTAAAATCTCCGATTCTGTTCTTATTAGGTGCTTCTGGTCTTATCATTTGCAGGGTTTTAGAATACCTGTACTTGTTACGTTACGTACATGCTAAAATCTGATTTTTGATGATTTTTTTCGATGTGCTGTTTAGCAAATCACATGATAGTGCCTTTAACGCCAGAAAGCTTCACTTTTGGAATCAAAAAGGGATTCCATTTTGTGGTCCTAAATGAGGACATTAGCGACAGACTGATTGATGTTGGTGGTAGAATACCTGGACTGTATGGCAGACTATTAGTGTCCGTCGAGGGAAAACCCCGTCGTCTTGAACTGCTGGACAAAATTACCTTCTGACTGAGAAGATTCCCATGGGATATTTTACCCATGAGGAGTTTTTTTATTGTGACTTATGCCTGTCATTTTGTCGTCTTCGCTGCAGGAACAATCATCGTTTGACTGCACGCTACTTGTGGTTGGAGACATAAATGATCTTTGAGTAAGATTAGAATTGTAAAGTGTATTTTTGAATTGTATAGATAATTTTGCTTTGGACATACCAAATTCTTGATCCAATCTGAGTAAAATCATCAAATCTGTTGTAGGATAGAAATCAGAGCACTTGTGCACACAGGGACACAAACCACTAAGAACAGATAATGGTACAGTGCAAGACTTATAACACAAGTTTCATGTTACCTTGCCCAGCAGCTCGCATTGGGTACATTGTAAAGGCATAACCATGTGCTTATACAAATTTAGGCGAGTTTATAGCAACATCAGCTTCGTGCAAGTGACAAAAAGTTTCCAGCAACAGCCCTAAAAACTTTAAATAATCTTATCAACTACCAGGAGTAAGTGAGCCTCCATCATGGCAAGAACTTCACAACTGTGATGGTTATACCGAAGCGTGTTTGGCCCTGCAGGGTAAAGCCATGTTGACATGCATCAAATCCTAAGGCTCCGTATGATTTAGGCATTAAATTAAATCTGCCTAAGTCACATGCTTGACTTAGGCAATAGTCCTTTGAAATTGTAGCACAACTTAAGATTGAGTATTGACATAAACACTTATTATATAGGTGCTTACCATGCTGAAGATATGATTTAGGCAAAAATCTCATTTTGGCAAAAATGACTTGGCAAGTATGTTTTAATAGCTGACGATATGTAAACACTCGAAAACTTGCTATTGGCATAAATTTTGTGTCTAAGACGTCTGAAAACAAAAACGTCAAAGTTGGCTACGGTTCCCACACCCCGGGGTACGCTCCTGGGGATCCAACCAAATGTCAGGGGGTCGTGGGGGGGGTGGGGGGGGGGTGGGTGTGGTTTGGGGGAGGGAGGGTTACAGGCCCTTATGTTCAATGCTATCCCTTTTTGTTTCTTTTAAAGACCCCCGCGCCACAGGTTGCATGTGCTCCCTCTGCACCCACGGCTAACCATGATGCAGCTATAAATCACAAATGCAAAAGGAGCTCAGTTGCATCACACACCTTTAATGTCTTTCCCACGCTGGATGTTCCCGTAGGGAAGATGTAGTGTGTGGGCCCCTGTGTGTATGGTATTTCTTATGGGCTCTTCGTTTCAGATATTTTTTTTTGCCAAAATTTCCCACTTTTAATAGTGGTTTGGTGTATAGACTCTCAGTCTACTATCCAAATGGTGTGTAGTATAATTTGCAAAATAGATATGAAATAGAGGGTGTGTGTCTAATCCAGTACTATGTGCATCATAACTACTTCTCCATGTACTAGCCTACTACAGAGTAGCCACTACATGCAGGCCGCAGAGGTTTAGAAAGGCCTTTATTTGACAGCTTCCCCGTATGGCACAGTCATCGTGGATTTTGAATATTAATTAGATTTGCACTAGTGATCTAAAAACCACCCGTATCTGTTGACTTTACAAAAACTTTGTACAAAAATGTACAAGCAGTTAGTTAAAGAACAATTCTTGTTGATCATCCTTTCAATCAAGAAAATAAATTTCAAATTTGATCCAAATCGGAGCTTATGTTGAGTAAAAATATAGTGAAAATTACTCTTTCAAAAAACTTTGAAAATGTTCACTTAGCGAAGTTTATCAAGGCGGAGACCTCTATCATTGAACCATAACGATATTGGCTTTCAAAATATTAACAATTAAATGAACCTTAGGGTAATACAGGCAGGAACTAGCATTTTATAATCAAGTCCTACTAAAACGGACGCTACATTATACTTGTCCGGTATACGGTAATGAATGCCGAGAAAATGGGACGTGCTGTTAACAGGTCAGTCGATATGACTATTTACGGGGCCGGCGACTCTGGCGGAAAGCAACGCTGTGTGTGGTGAAGGGAGATATGTACATGCAAAGCCCAGGACAAGGGAGTTCAATTTTGTTAACAATACAGCGTGGTGGCGATGCGTTGATTTCCAGCTATATGTCGGAGCGAAATTGTGTATATTTCCTTTCACTATTTTTTATCAAAAATTTGCTTTATACTACCAACTGGCTTGGAACTTTATCTCATTTTAGACACCATTTATAACTATATAAAGTTAGAAATACAGTCAGGAACTGGCAAATTATGAACATCACTTGGCGCGGAAAATTCAAAATTGCAGTGGAACTCGTGCTCGCTTGTATTTACAGCGATGAATGTCTATCGTGATTTAGAAACTGGGGGCCAAAGATGAGGCTGAGTTGCAGATTTGTCAGGCATCACTGATTCAATCTGTATTGAACGAGCTTGCACGTAAAGTTGCCTTGTGCAGTTCACTAATGAAGAGGTTGCGGTATGCCTGACTAGAGTAGGTATTTTAGAGATGAGCATGTACAAAGCCAGGGAACCCGTTTTTCTTTTTAAAAATCTGTTTTTCGTCTTCTGTGGGAAGGCATTTCAAATTGATCTATAACTGCAAATGTGTTCATCCTGATGCATAAACAAGTAAATGTCAAACTTGGATTTGGTTGTAACTATTTTCCCCATAGATGATTTCAATAGATTGGCAGGGAAGTTTATATTCCTACATTTAGCTCTATATTGTTCAGTGTGGATAATTTACTTACCACCCAGCATGCAGCATCAAGCCTCCCTATAAATGTCTCCCATGGCTGTTTCTTCTCCTTTATGGCCTGGTACATGAGTTTTGCATCATTTGCTTGTTTAAGAAGAAGCGGCTAAGGGCCGACCAGGTAACCTAGTCAATCAAGAAGATTATGGTATGTATGTGCTTTATTCCGTAATTTGTTTATTTAGTATACAAAAAACGGCTTTTGCCGTTTAATCACGGCGCGGCGCGTCACGTAATTTTTGCCCATTTGTATAAACGCTTTAATTTTCCGTTATGCACGTTAGGCATGCATGACGGAATAAAGCGTGTAATCCAATGGGCAAAATAACGTGACTCGCCGCGCCGCGCCGTGAGTAAACGGCCAACCACAAAAACTGGTCTCAATATCTACCGGCCTGTGTTTCGTGGCGTACGTGTATAGGCACTCGTCTTGTTCATGAGGTGCTGGGTTCGATTCCCACTTCCGACGCTAATTTTAATCTATTATTTCTTGGACCTCGAGATTGCATGGAAAACTTCAAGGTTGGCTAAACTGCGATTTACACAGTAAGTATAATTTAACCTGGTCGGCCCCGCCCGCTGGTGTTTAAACTGTCCTGCCTATGTCTTTGGCCTTAATGGGTCCTCGTATTAAAATAAAAATAATGACAGTATTTATGTCGGCGCTTTAACCACGTCTCAAAGCGCTTCCCCATGCTTCTAAATTCTGCTGTTCCTAGCTTATGTCACATTTTCACAGATTGAAATTTGGCAGCTCATTAAACGGCATCACATGTAGGACTACCCTACCCTAAGAGCTTCCAGTAGTATGACAGGGCAACATGTGTTTCCTTTGAATGTTTCCTTGAACACCCCTACAGTATTTTCCAGTAGGCATACAGGTGAACATTGTGCTTGTTCTCTTCGGATTGTTTTCATTATAACTACCCCTAACAGCTAGTCCAGTCAGAATCAAGGCACTTTTGTGCGTGTTCCTTCAAATGTTTCCTTGAGACTAAACTTACCCCTCACAAGCTATTCCAGTAACATACAGGGCAACAATGTGCTGTTTCCTCCAGAATGTTTCCTTGAGACTACCCCTACCTATTCCCAGTACCATAAGGCAGGGCAACTTGTGCTGTTCCTTTGGAATGTTTCCTTGAACTAACCTCCAACTATTCCAGGTAGCATACATGGCACATGATGCTGTTCCTTCCGTCGAATGTTTTCCTTGCATACCCCTCACAGCTATTCCATTAGCATACAGGGCACTTGTGCTGTTCCTTCCTTCAGAATGTTGTTCCTCCTTGAGACTACCCCTAACAGCTATTCCAGTACTCAGGCACATTGTGCTGTTCCTTCGGAATGTTTCCTTGAGACTACCCATAACAGCTATTCCAGTAGCATACAGGGTAACATTGTGAGGTTCCTTTGGAGTTTCCTTGAGACTACCCACAACACACAGGTATTCCTAGCATACAGGGCACTTGTGGCTGTTCCCTCCTTCGGAATGTTTCCTTGAGACTACCGCCTGAACAGCTATTCCATTAGCATACAGGGCAACATTGTGCTTTTTCCTTTGCAATTTTTTCTTGAGACTACCCCTCACAGCTTTTTCCAGTAGCAACACAGGGCAACTTGTGCTGTTCCTTCCGAATGTTTCCTTGAGACTACCCCTACACAGCGTTTTAATCCAGTAGCATACAGCGCAACATTGTGCTGTTCCTTCGGAATGTTTTTTGAGACTACCCCTCACAAGCTATTCCGTAGCATACGGGCACATTGTGCTTTTCCTTTGAATGTTTCCTTGAGACTACCCCTAACAGCTCTTCCAGTAGCATACAGGGCAACATTGGTGGGCTGTGCCTATCAGAATGTTTCCTTGAGACTACCCCTCACAGCTATTCAGTAATACAGGGCAACATTGTGATGTTCCTTCGGAATGTTTCCTTGAGACTACCTCCAGCTATTCCAGTAGCATACAGGGTAACATTGTGCTGTTCCTTCGGAATGTTTCCTTGAGACTACCCCTCACAAGCTATTCCAGTAGCATACAGGGCAACATTGTGCTGTTCCTTCGGAATGTTTCCTTGAGACTACCCCAACACCTATTCCAGTAGCATACAGGGCAACATTGTGATGTTCCTTTGGAATGTTTCCTTGAGACTACCCTAACCGCTATTCCAGTAGCATACAGGGTAACATTGTGCTGTTCCTTCGGAATGTTTCCTTGAGACTACCCCTAACAGCTTTCCAGTAGCATACCGGCAAACATTGGTGCTGTTCGTTCAGAATGTTTCCTTTTAGACTCCCCCACAGCTATTCCATTAGCATACCGGGCCACATTGTGATGTTCCTTCGGAATGTTTCCTTGAGACTACCCCAACAGCTATTCCAGTAGCATACAGGGTAACATTGTGCTGTTCCTTCGGAATGTTTCCTTGAGACTACCCGCTAACGCTATTCCATAGCAACAGGCGCAACATTGTGCTGTTTACTTTCCTTCGGAATTTTTCCTTGAGACTACCCCTCACAGCTATTCCAGTAGCATAACAGGGCAACATTGGCTGTCTCTTCAGAATGTTTTCCTTGAGACTACCCCGAACAGCTATTCCAGAGTATACAGGGCAACATTGTGATGTTCAATTTGGAATTTGTCCTTGAGACTACCCCTAACAGCTATTCCAGTAGGCATAAGGTGCAACATTGTGATTGTTCCTTTGGATGTTTCCTTGAGACTACCCCTAACAGCTATTCCAGTAGATACGGGCAACATTTTGATGTTCCTCAGAATGTTTCCTTGAGACTACCCCTAACAGCTATTCCAGTAAGTATACAGGGCAACATTGTGATGTTCCTTTGGATGTTTCCTTGAGACTACCCCTAACAGCTATCACGCATACAGGGCAACATTGAGCTGTTCCTTTGGAAATTTTCCTTGAGACTACCCCTAACCACTATGCCAGTAGCATTCAGTAAATTGTGATGTTCCTTTGGAATGTTTTCCTTGCTTGTCTACCACTGCCAGTTATAATGAATTAGTCTATGACAAATATGCTGTATGCATGCTAGAAGCATGGTGCTCAAATAGTTTTACTATTATAAACTAAAATTTCATGCCCAACGCGTATAAGAAAAACAATCATACCCACTCCGTAAAATGGGATCAGGCGAATACGGCGGCACTACCTCATATAATGCATAGTACACACTGAATACGCGCTCACTGCCCTGATCTAATATTACTAGGTAGGCGGTAATCCTTTTGATGCTCTGCGTTGTGGTGTGATGAAATCAATGTGGGCCTAAACTTATCAAAATCCATTAAAACATTTTAATCCTGCCGATAAAAGCACTTGAACACAGAAAATCCATTTTTAAAGGAAAAACATTTCAGTTTTTGGCGGTGGATGATTCATTATCATTGCTAAATGATCATCTTGCTCAAATTTGAAACTCCAATCCGAGGGCCATTCCCGGGGGTGCAACACCTCCATTTATAGAATTCTGGTCGGCAAAAACAACGTTGACTCAAAATTGGTATAATTGCAAATTAGATGTAGGTTGAAAATTTTAATGAAATAAAATCTTTTCTTGGAAGAAATTACTTCTGATTCAATTATAACTAATATCTGAATATCTAATGTAACCGTCTTAATGATATCCCCCTCGCGTCCTCCCTCAGATTTTTCGTCGTTGGTAAAAAAATAGTGTAGCTGGCAAAACTTCCAACAACACATTTCAAAAATTTTTTATAAAACACAAAAACTTAAGACTTTTATGCTCATTTACCCGGCAAGCGCAGCGAGCCTGAATTTTTGAAATTGTGTCGGCAAATGGACAGTTTTTGTCATCAACAGCACCCTCCCCCCCCCACAATTGAAAGGTCTGGGAACGCCCCTGCTCAAATCATAATACTAAACTTACCATGCCACTCTGAAAGGCAGGTCCCTCTTGTAGCTTCTTTTATACTGTTGAATAATTCGGATCATTTATAGGAAAAACACATCAGGGAGCCCTCATAACTGCAACTTGTCTGCAATTCAGTTTCCTGTAGTAATGATCAATAAATTCTTTGTAAAAGTCTTCCATGCAAACGCTGAGTCCATCTGATGTCTTCTACCATGTAACCAGCCTTTTCACCAACACATCAAAACAAAAAAATAGAAAAATCACAAAAAGGAATGTCCAAGTTTAATAGATTTCACGTTTTCAACCTTCAATGAATTGCTTTTCTTCCACACTCCACGGTAGTACTTCAGTATGTTGTATAATATTTTTTTTTGTGTCGCCTGCCAAGGTCTAATCGCAAATTTCCTAATCCCCAGAACCCCAGATTTGACCGAAGTGGTCAAAATGTTGCTATCTGAAGAAAGCCACTATTTTGTACTATTTCCCTGTGAAATCTGGGGTAAAGTGCTTTGGTTTGGATGTATAAGCAAAATGTGCCAATGTCCTTTTAAATAATACAAATATAATTTTACAAAGTACTCTATGGGGATTGCAAAATCCTGTTTTTAGCTCTCACATCAAAACAGCTTGACATATCAGCACAGAAATCTACAGATGGGGTTTTTGGGGTGAAGGCCATTTTATCAAGTGAAAACTTTATATACTTAAATCGGGTCATCCTCCTTTAATAAAGTATTGTTATAGCTTAGCCTAGCAAAATTGGGGTATTCTGGTTTTCATCAGGGAAATTAACAGAAATTAGTTTGAACATAATGGAATTTTTTGTACAATTACATTTGGGTAGCGCTCTTCCCCTCGACTTTTGAAGGCCTACCCTAACCCCAGTGGAGGTCAATTATTTTGTAAGCCTTTGATCACAGATTTTAGAGTTTCATTACAAATCATTTACTAAAAACTTACGGGGACTTTCAGAAAACAACTGATAAGCTAATGTTACAAATGTTAATTCATCCTTTAATGTTTGCTACTACATTTATCAAATAGAATTAATGCATCAATGTGGTAATAAATGGAATTAAACTCAACTGTTGCAAGTATTGAAAGTACTGGTTTGAATTTACTGTACTGACTTGAGTATAATCCTGTGTTCAATTATAACCCTACCACAGTTTGAAAGAATAGTAGAAAATCCTATCGTAATACCACCATAAGTTCTTTGCCTGAAGGGCAAAGATTCATCAATTTATTGTAACATACTGTTTTGATTGTATGTTCTTGTGATTTGCTTTACAAAATTAATGAGGTGTTAGAACTTCCTGTTCTTTTACAGGTCTTTGTTGATCACACACCTCATTTACACTTGAAATATCAGGAATGAGCTCAGCTTGATGCTAACGTGTCTTATTTTAGGACAGAGATCCCATCCTATATTATTCGAGAAGTGACACACGATCATTCATGTTACTTAGTTATTCAGTACGTAATGGCGGACGGTAGTCTCGTCAGCCGAGACCCGAATGTGCTATGAGGGCGCTATCACGACCTACTGTGATTGCCTAATACTACACCTCCCCTGAAAGTATAAATATCATGCATTTTTACATCGCTTCCATGTTATCTGAATTCCTGTCCAAAATTATAAATTCTGATTATTTACCTTCCACAAGAGTCTTGTGTGAATTGTATCATTTCAGAGTCCATTATCTCTCTTTCCCCTTTTTAAGTCATTAGAAATACACTTTCAGTGATTGCTAAATTCGCAAATCGAAAAAATCATCAAAAATCAGATTTTTGCATGTATTCAACAAGTAAGAGTATCCTAACATACCCTGCAAATGATTAAACGCAGAAGCAACCTAATAAGGAAGAATCATAGATTTTAGTCATTCTGTCCGACTGACACTTACTACACCCCTCAATCGGAATGGAGGAATCGTATTTGGAACACTGCCGTTTTTCTTCCTTTTCCCTTTCAATTCTACAGCTGGAAAAGGTCACTTATGAAATTCTACACACTTATCCTTCACTTTGAAGCTATTCCTGCAAATTTTCAAATATTTTTTCAAATCACTGATAGTGTCTTTACATTTGAACTGTTTTCAAATAAACTTCTGTTAACAGTAAAACTTCTTGAACTAAATTTTAATCAGGGTATAGGGGTGACGACCCTATAAACCCACTTTTGGTGGTACTGGACATTTTCGGTGCTTGTGTGTTGTGTGTACCATTGATCACAGATCTACATATAAAATATGACACTAACAACTAACTCCAACATCTGGGGTCTGCTGACTCAGCCACAATCCTCAACATCTGTAGTAGAATGTTGTAAATATGTTTGTGTGTGTGTGGGTATACCATAGAGTTTGTTACATATAAGTGTTCATAAACTGTTTATTTACTACCAATGAGCCAGTAACTCTGTAAGTGGCTTTTCATTTCAGTCCAACTTCCTATTGGTAACAGGTGTCATATTTCAAATAGTCACTGTATTTGGTGTTTGGCTTCACAACTCTACCACTGCGTGTTGTTCTTGTAGCACACGTCTGGTGGTTTGGCTGGTTTTTCTGGTTAGTCGGTTGAACCGGTGGAACTGCTGAGGTTCTTTGGTGTGAATTTGTGTTGTAGCCTTTGTGGTTGTGAGTGAGGGGGGGGGTTGGTGGTTGCGGCCTTTTGTTGTTCATCACTTGATGCTGAATAGCTTGCATCTAGTGCTGCATCAAGCCTCCCCATAAAATGTCTCCCATGGCTGGTACATGATTTTTGCATCATTTGCTTTGTTTTAAGGAAAAGCGGCTAAGGCCGACCAGGTAACCCTTCGTCAATCAAGAAGATTATGGGTATGTGTGCGCTTTTATTTCCGTTAATGTGTTTTATTTAAGTATAAACAAAAAAAACGGTCCTCTGCCGGCCTGTGTCGTGGGCGTGCGTCTATGCACTCGTCTTGTAATCAAGAGGTTGCTGGGTTTCGATTCCCACTTCTGACTACGCTAAATTTTAATCTGTAATTTTTTTGGACCTATAGATGGCAAGGAACGTCAGAGTTGGTAACTGCGATTTACACAGTCATTATAGGGTTACCTGGTCGGCCCCTAGCCACTGTGTTTAGACTGTCCCAGCTGTTCTTTTGGCATTAATGGTCCTCTCTTAAAAATAAAATAATCAAGTATGTGATTTAAGTAGCGCTTAAACACACAACGTCTCACAGCGCTTTTCCATTTATTCTGTGGTTCATAAGTATGTTCACATTTCCATATTGAAAATTTTGCACTAATTACGGTTCACAGTCATGACTACCAACTAAACCCTAATACTCTTCCCAGTATCATACGGGCAACATTGTGGTTGTTCCTTTGGAATGTTTCCTTGAGAATACCCCTCACAGGTCATTCCAGTACATACAGGGTAACTTTGTGGCTGTTTTCCTTTCCTCAGAAATGTTCCTTGGACTACCCCTCACAGCTATTCCATAGCATACAGGGCACATTGTGCGTTCCTTCAAAGTTTTCCTTGAGACTACCCCTCACAAACGATTCCATTAGCATACAGGCACATTGTGCTGTTCCCTTCGGATGTTTCTTGAATACTACACCCCACATGCTATTCCAGTAGCATACATGCACATTGTGAGTGTTCCTTAGGGTAGTCTCAGGAAACTGCCAAACAGCTATTCCAGTAGCATACAGGGTAACATTGTGCTGTTCCTTCGGAATGTTTCCTTGAGACTAACCCTCACCGCGATTCCAGTAGCATACAGGGTAACATTGTGCTGTTCCTTCGGAATGTTTTTGAGACTACCCTAACCGCTATTCCATTAGCATACCGGGCCAAAACATTGTGCTTTCCTCAGAATGTTTCCTTGGACTACCCCTAAGAGCTATTCATAGCCATACAGGGCAACATTGTGCTGTTCCTTCGGAATGTTTCCTTGAGACTACCCCTCACAGCTATTCCAGTAGCATACAGGGCAACATTGTGATGTTCCTTCGGAATGTTTCCTTGAGACTACCCCCTCACAGCTATTCCAGTACCTACAGGGCAACATTGTGCGTTCCTTTCCTTTGGATGTTTTCCTTGAGACTACCCCTAACAGCTATTTCCAGTAGCATTACAAGGAAACATTGGATTGTTCCTATGGTCACTTTGTCTTGAGACTACCACCCCTCAACAGCTATTCCAGTAGCATACAGGGTAACATTGTGCTGTTCCTTTGGATTTTCCTTGAGACTACCCCTCACACAAGCTTATTCCATTAGCATACCGGGCACATTGTGCTGTTCCTCCTTCTGAATGTTTCCTTGAGACTAGACCCCTCAACAGCTATTCCATAGCATACAGGGCACAATTGTTTATGTCCCTTTGATGTTTCTTGAGACCTAACCCCTAACAGCTATTCCATGCATACAGGCCAACATTGTGCTGGTTCCTTCCTTCGGAATGTTTCGTGAGACTAACCCCTACAGCTATTCACCAGTAGCATACAAGGGCAACAGTGTGATGTTCCCTTAGGGGTAGTCTCAATGAAACATTCCAAACAGCTACTTCCAGTAGCAACAGTGGGCACATTGTGATGTTCCTTTCGAATGTTTCTTGAGACTACCCCTCACAGCTATTCCAGTGCATACAGGGCAACATTGTGGCTGTTCTTCCTTCGGACTGTTTTTTGAGACTACCCTAAACATCTATTCCATTAGCAACACGGGCAACATTGGGCTTTTTCGTTCAGATGTTTCCTTGAGACTAACCCTCACGTTCCATACATACAGGCAAATTGTGCTGTTCCTTCGGAATGTTTCCTTGAGACTACCCCTCACAGCTATTCCAGTAGCATTCCAGGCAACATTGTGATATCCTTCGAATGTTTCCTTGAGACTACCCCTCACAGCTATTCCAGTGCATACAGGGCAACATTGTGAGCTGTTCCTTTGGAATGTTTCCTTGAGAATACCCCTAACAGCTATTCCCGTAGCCATACAGGCACATTGTGCTGTAACTTCGGAATGTTTTCCTTGAGACACCCCTACATCTATTCCAGTAGCATACAGGGTAACATTGTGCTGTTCCTTCAGAATGTTTCCTTGAACTCCCCCTAACCAGCTATTCCAGTAGCATACAGGGCAACATTGGTGCTGTTTCCTTTCGAAGTTTTCCTTGAGACTACCCCTAACAGCTTATTCCGTAGCATACAGGGCAACAGTGTGCTGTTCCTTCGGAATGTTTCCTTGAGACTACCCCTCACAGCTATTCCCGTAGGCATACGGGCAACATGTGCTGTTCCTTCGGATGTTTCCTTGAGACTCCCCTAACAGCTATTCAAGTAGCATACCGGGCAAATTGTGATGTTCGCTTGGAATATTTCTGAGACTAAACCACCCCGCACAGCTATTCAGTAGCATACAGGGCAACATTGGCTGTTCCTCTTCAGAATTTTTCCTTGAGACTACCCCTAACAACAGCTATTCCATTAGTATCAGGGCAACATTGTGATTTCATTTTGGAATGTTTCCTTGAGACTACCCCTAACAGCTATCCGTAGCATACAGGTGCAACATTGGTGATTTTTCCTTTGGAATGTTTCCTTGAGAATACCCCTCGAGCTATGCCAGTAGCATACAGGGAACATTGGTGGCTGTCCCCTTCGGAAATGTTTTTTGAGACTACCCCTAACAGGCTATTCCAGTAGCATACAGGGTAACATTGTGCTGTTCCTTCAGAATGTTCCTGATACTAACCCCTCACAGCTATTTCCAGTAGCTACAGGGCACCATTGTTCTGTTCCTTTAGAATGTTTCCTTGAGACTACCCCTCACCGTATTCCAGTACAACAAGGGCAACATTTGGTATGTTCTGTTCCTTCCTTCGGAATGTTTCCTTGAGACTACCCCTCAAAGCTGTCCAGTAGCATACAGGGCAACATTGTGATGTTTTCCTTTGGAAATTTTCTTGAGACACCCCTAACAGCTATTTCCAGTAGCATACAGGGGGCAACTTTGTGCTGTTCCTTTGAATGGGGGTTTCCTTGAGACTACCCCTCCACGAGCTATTCCAGTATCAATACAGGGCAACATTGTGATGTTCCTTCGGAATGTTTCCTTGAGACTACCCCCTAACGCTATCCATCGCATACAGGGCAACATTGTGCTGTTCCTTCAGATTTTTCCTTGAGAAAACCGTTACCACCCCTAACGCTATTCCAGTAGCATACGGGCAACATTGTCTGTTGCTTCATAATGGTTCCTTGAGCTACCCTAACAGCTAATCCAGTACTACAGGGCAACATGGTGCTGTTCGCTTCGATGTGTTTTTTTTTTTTTTTTTTTTCCTTGAGACTACCCCTCACAGTCTCACAACGCCAGATAGCATACAGGGCAACATTGGGCTGTCCTTCCTTAGGATGTTTCCCTTGAGACTACCCTACAGCTATTCGAGTAGCATACGGGCAAAACATTGTGATGTTTCCTTGGAATGTTTCTCTTGAGCCCCCCTAACAGCTATTCCAGTAGGCATACAGGGCAACCATTGGGGCTGTTTCCTTTCCTCACCTCGGATTTTTTCCTTGAGACTATACCCTAACAGCTATTCCAGTAGCATACAGGGTAACATTGTGCTGTTCCTTCAGAATGTTTCCTTGAGCCTACCCCTAAACAGCTATTCACAGTAAGCATACAAGGCAACATTGTGCTGTTCCTTCTGAATGTTTCCTTCAGACTAACCCCTAACCAGTATTCCAGTAGCATACAGGGCAACATAGTGCTGTTCCTGTCGGAATGTTTTTTGAGACTCCCCTAACAGCTCTTCCAGTCGTATCAGTGCAACATTGGTGGAGTTCCTTTGGATGTTTCCTTGAGACTATACCCCTCACGCTTCCAGTAGCATACAGGGCACATTGAGCTGTTCCTTTGGAATGTTCCTTGAGACTACCCCTAACAGCTATTCCACGAAGCATACAGGTCAACAACATTGTGATGTTCCTTTGGAATGTTTCTTTGAGTGTCTAACACTGTCAGTTATAATTGGAATTAATCTCTGACAAATAATGCTGTATGCAATGCTAGTGAAGAATGGTGCTCAAATAGTTTACTATTATAAACTAAATTCATGGCCCACCCCTACGAAAGAAAACAATCAAACCACTCAGTAAAATGGATCGCGAAAAGGTCCACTACTGCTTTTGGAAACTGACCTAATATAATGCCTAGTAACCCACTGAATACGCGCTCACTGACCTGATAACGAAAATATACCCGGTAGTCGGTATCCTTTGATCTCTGCTTGTGTTTGTGAAATCAGAGTGGTGTGCCGAAACTTATCAAAATCCATTAAAACTTTTACAAAAAATCTTCCTATAAAAGCACTTGCACAGACAATCCATAAGACCATTTCTTTTTTTAGGGTGGATGATCATTATCATCATTGCTACTGGATCATCGTTGCTTACTTTGAAACTCAAATCCGGGGCCATTCCCGGGGGTGCAACACCTCCATTTATAGAATTCTGTCGGCAAAACGTTGACTCATCAACGTAATTGTTGTATAAAAATTTTTATTGGAAGAAATACTTTGTGATTGCTAATTAACTTAATATGCAATTATTGAACAGTTCTGTTGATATCATCCCCTCGCTCCTCAGATTTTATTCGTGGAAAAAAATAGTGTAGCTGCAAACTTCACAACACAATTTCTTTGCAAAAAGTTTCTCACTCGGCTGTGCTTGCTGGTGTATACCTGTAATTTACCCGGCAAGCGCATCGAGCCTGAATTTTTGAAATTGTGTCGGCAAATGGACATTTTGTTTTGTCATCACAGCACCCCTCCCCCCCCCCCCCCCCCCCCCCCCCCCTCCTCCCCCTCCCCCCACCCCCCCACATTGAAATGGGCTTGGAAACGCCCCTGCTCAAATCCATTAATTAATACTAAACTTACCATGCCACTCTGAAAGGCAGGGTTCACTTGTAAGCCTTCGTTTATACTGTTGAATTATTTACTGATCATTTATATAGAAAGAACACCTACCAATGGGAAGCTCAGAACTGCAACTTGTCGCAATTCAGTTTCTGTAGTAATATGCACTAAATTCTTTGTAAAAGTCTTCCATGCAAAACCTGATTCCTCTGAGGTCTTCCTACAAATGTAAACAGCCTTTTCAAACATCACCAACAACATCACACAGAAAAAATAGAAAAATCACAAAAGAATGTCCAATTTTAATAGATGCTCAAAGTTTTCAACCTTTAATGAATTGCTTTGCTTCCACACCACTCCACTGTAAGTACTTCAATCTATGGTTTATATATAGTTTTTTTTTGTTTCGCCTGCCAATGTCTAATCGCTAATTTTCCTAATCCCATAACCCCAGATGTGACCGCAGTGGTCAAAATGTTGCTATCTGAAGAAGCCACACTATATTCTAATTTTTACCCTGTGAAATCTTGGGGCTAAAGGATGTTGGTTTTGATGTTGATGAGCAAAATGTGCCACATTTTGGTTGACCATCTTAATTACAAAGACTCTATGGGATTGCAAAATCCTGTTTATACTTCACAATCAAAACAGCTTTGAAATAAACAGCGCATAACTCTACAGATGGGGTTTTGGGGTGAAGGCCATTTTATCACAAGATGAAAACTTTATTACTTAAATCGGGTTCATCCCTCCTTTTAATAAAGTATTGTTATAGCTTAGCCTAGCAAAATTGGGGTATTCATTCTTGGTTTTCCTCCTTGAAATTACAGAAATTAGTTGAACATAATGGAATCTTTTTGTAGGCAATTAATTAATTACTTGGGTAGCGCGCTTTTTTCTTCCCCTCGACTTTTGAAGGCTCGCTACCCTAATAAGCACGTCCCTAAAGGCACAATTTAGTGGCACTTTTTCCTATAAGTGTGAAACTTGGCATGCCTATACATATTGACCCTGAATTAATTTCTGATCGAGTGCCAAAATGTAGCGCCCCCTATGGCCTATTAGCGCCCCCTATAGTTTTACCCACTTATTAAATATTCCTTTCAAGAGCCTTATATGCCATAAACTGACTCCATATTTTTTTGACCAAATAATTTCCATCAAAGTTTTACAAATGATGCACTATATATAAACTATTCATTTACGGTCAATATAATATGGCTGCCATCTTAGATTTCAAAATGGGGCTGCCAATGAAGCCACATTTTAAGCCTAACTTGCGTTAAGAATGTAAAAATGCTAATTTTTGAGGACAAACCCACATTAGTACTTCCGAGAGTTCGTAAAGCACACTGTGAATTGCAGCAGTAACAGATAGCAGTAAAATCTGAATTTCAAATCAGATGGCGGTTGATTTCAAAATGGCCGCCAATTGAAATATTTGGATTTAAAGAAAGAAGCCAAATGATCATCCCTTTTGAAGGGTTAAATGATCATTTGTCAGCTAGTGTTTGACTGAATAAGGTCAGTAAGTGCTGCAGTATATCTGGCCATTGATTAGGTCATTTGAAATCAATATACCTACCACCCTAGATTTTCACAATGGCTGCCACTATAATATCCACATGTATCCACTTAAGCATTACTCCCTCTTTAACTTACTTACTACTTAAGCTTACTACTGGTACTTCCGCCTTATAAGGAAATGAAAAACAAAAACACTAAGGACGGTCCCACATTGACAATTCTAAAGAGTTTAGAAAGAACAAACACTGCGAACATTTGTAGTAGCCACAATTAGCAGCATCTTGAATATCAAGATGGCGACTGAAACTAGCTGCCATTGAACCATTTTTTGTGCAATATATCTACCTCTGAACCACATTGATCTTAGTTCTACTGAACGAAACCTATGTTCCTAATTTGGTAAGAATTCAAAATGACCCCCCTTTGTAGGAATCTTAGTTAGTAATGCTATACTAAGTATCTTAGTGTCCTGAGTCAGTTATTTTGGGCACTGTGGGATGTGCATTAATAGAGTGCATTAAAGTCAGCTATTCTGATTTGCATCCTTGTTTACTGCTTCTTGACAAACAACCCACTTCAAACCAGCGCACTCAAGCTTTTGCACCTTGAGATTGTGTCCATTATGTAGCTTCCAGTTTGCAATAATTAATAGGACCAAGTGGGACTAGGATGTATAAAAAAATGACCCACAAGTACCCCCAAAAGAGAATATCCAGGACTTTCATCAGGCTCCACTGGAAAGCCTGCAGTATTGAAGGGATAGTTAGTACAGATGATTCTATGGACGTCCTGACAAACATGCTCTCATTTTAGACATTTTGGTACAGTGTATCAATGGCAAACTTTTCTAGGTTGATGTGGTACTGGTTATAAATGGGTCTTTTGGCAACAGTTTACCAAACTTCTCAATAGCATAATTTTACCTCAGTGGATACCACATTTTTTTGTGTTTTAATTTTACAAATTTTGAAAAATTTGCCTAGACGTTGGGGCCTCGTGCATACTGGTAGAAAATTGGTATATAGCCCAGATCTGCTTTCAGATTCTAAGCGGTACATTTCTACCAAAACCACACTTGGGGCTCCCAAGGCCAATACAACACAAATTCAATCTTTGACTTATACTGGCCTAAACAACATTTAGGTTATTGTAACCCTGTTCCACGAAAAAGACCAGCCTAAGTCAACGTCTATTGTGCAACATAGTTAGCTGAAACTTTTTTTTAAAAACAAAAGCTCATTTTCTAGACATTTCCTAAAAGAAGATATGAATTGCTATTCTGTGATATTGGCTAACAATCTTGAACAAAAGTGTTGGCACACACTTTCCTTACCGTACGGAACACAAGTTAAACCTGAAATTGTGTTACGTGGCGCCTAAAAATACTCCAACATTGATTGGTAGGAAGGGAGTTTAGGGCTTGGCAAAAGCTTCAAGCCTGACACCAAAACAATCATACCATTATCTTTTTTATTTTCCTATGTTCGATTATTAGGTGTCAAAATAAAAGGTGGGTGAACCCATGGACAACCTCGTCCCCCACTTACTACAACAAATTTATATTTGGTATATCAGAAGAAAGTTCATATTTTCTCATTTATACCCCAGTGAAATTTAAAGATCCAGTAAATGTTTCACTTGATAAATGAACAAAAATTACAACATCCCCAAATGTTTTCACCACCTAATTATAATACACAGTCTCCTATGGCCAGTTAGTACATTACAATCTTGAAGGAGCTCCAAGTGTGTGAAAATATCGGATTCAAATCATGTAATGAATAATCGGACGTTTAAAACGCCCATATTAATTGGTCTCGCTATGCGTTTTTAAAATATTGGGCTCGACCTGCATCTCACCCCATATTCTTGCAACTCATAGCTCGACCAATTAATTGGGCTTAATCGATCCAATCTTATATCACATTATGCTTTTGCTATCCAAATGGCCTTGACCAATTTGACCCAAATTTTGAAATTGTTTTTAAATGAAAATCGGGACGCATGAATCGTTTTCAACCAACCGCCTTTATTTTAATTCTCTTACTTCCATACTTTTAGCAAGATGTTACTTACTGAATTAAAAGTGCAATGCGTGGCGGATTCAACTAGTCAACATGTTTGGTCAGGATATTGCACAAAAACTAACATAAACACCTTTGTGTTATTCCAATTACTACTAGCAAAGCATTGATGCAGGACATTGCCAAATCCTGTGTGCAATTGTTCATTGTCCCATTATGTTTGGCACTTTACACACTAAGATACACTCAAACCTAGAAATTCCTCATCAGACCAAAGTTTAAC
The DNA here is from genome assembly GCA_023653785.1 of Ophioderma brevispina. Classification (NCBI taxonomy): domain Eukaryota; kingdom Metazoa; phylum Echinodermata; class Ophiuroidea; order Amphilepidida; family Ophiodermatidae; genus Ophioderma; species Ophioderma brevispina. The sequence goes on from JAMKCH010004523.1 coordinate 77,407, forward strand.
AATCATTTAAAAAAAAGTGTGTCTTCGTCTTGGTAGCGCAAATAAGCATGTAACTTGCATATCAGTACACATGGCTCATATATCTCTAATCGATTGAAATTTTGTTAGCGCTCAATTAAATCATAATAGAATTGAAACATCACATAATATTCAGTGCTAATTTTCTCCAACACACCGATCGTTTAACAAGTACCACGTATGTGTGTTCTTAACCTTCCATTTCAAAAAATGCTCGTTGCATTTCAATATGATAGTCATATAAGTGAATAAGGCCTACATGGATCATCAGTGGTGGCCATTGGAAATCTCAATGCAGCAAATATTGACTTTGATCTAAAAAACATACTGATAAATTAAGAGTGTTTAAAATCTATACAGGACTTTGTATTTGACCAAACGGTGAAATTTATCGCCACCCGTTCAAGATGTATCATTTTCACATACTTGGGTAACATTTGAAATCATAGTTCATTAGCTGCCATTTTGAATCAGAATGCCATCACTTGAATTCGAGATTTCTGCTATCGTTACAACTGCAATGCCTCAATGCTTTTTCTGAACTCCTCAGCTTTAGTCAATGTTAGATTGTCCTTAAAATTAGTGTTTTTTATCGTTCTTAACTCAAGTTAGGCCTACGTTAATAGATTTCAGTGGCGGCCAGTTTGAAATCTAAGATGCAAGAGGCCATGTTTGATATTAACCTAAATCAATAGCTCTATACTATGGCTCATTTAAAATCTTACTGTAACTTATTTGGTCAACCAATAGTTTGAATTATGGCATTACGCTCTTGAAAAGTAATATTTCATAATTGGGTAAAACTATAGAGGGCGATGTAGGCCAATAGGGGGCGCTACATCTTTTTGCACTCGATCATAAATTGTTCGGGGCCTCATATGTATAAGCATACCCAGTTTAATTCATGCTTTTATGAAAAAAGTGCACAATACTGCCTATTTTTTGTGCTTAGGGACTGGCTAGAACCCCAGTGGAAGCCTTTGAGCACAGATTTTTAGAGTTTTAATTTACACATCATTTTACTAAACACTTACGGGGACTTTCAGAAAACACTGATAAGCTAATGTTACAAATGTTAATTCATCCTTTAATGTTTTGCTACTACTGTATGCAAATAGAATAGAATGCAAAAAATGTTATAAATGGAATTAAACTCACTGTTGCAAGTAATTGAAAGTACTGGTTTGAATTACTGTACTGACTTGAGTATAATCCTGTGTTCAATTATAACCCTACCACAGTTTGAAGAATAGTAGAAAATCCTATCGTAATACCACCATAAGTTCTATGGCTTGACAGGCATAGATTACTTCAAATTTTGGGGCTAAAGGTGTTTGGTGGATGTTATTAGCAAAAATTTCACCTTTTTGGTTGACATATTACGTTTTACTAAAGTCACTCTATGGGGATTGGCCAGATCATGTTTTTTAGCTTTCACATCAAAACAGCTTGACTATCATGGCGCAGAACTCTACAGAGGGGGTTTTTGGGGGTGAAGGCCATTTTATCAATATGAAAACTTTATACTTAAATCGTGGTCATCCTCCTTTAATAAGTATTGTTTTAGCTTAGCCTATCAAAATTGGGGTCATTCTGGTTTTCATCATTGAATTAACAAAAATTAGTTGAACATATGGAATCTTTTTGTACAATTACTTGGGTAGCGCTTTCCCCGCGACTTTTGAAGGCCTACCCTAATAGCCCAGTCCCTAAGCACAATTAGTGTGCACTTTTTCCTATAAGCGTGAAACTTGGCATTCCTATACATATTGAGCCCCTGAATAATTTCTGATCGAGTGCCAAATATGTAGCGCCCCCTATTGGCCAACAGCGCCCTCTATAGTTTACCGAACTTATTAAATATCCTTCAAGCTCTTATATGCATAACTCCCATATTTTTTGACCAATAATGTCCAATAAGGTTTAAATGATGCACTATCTATAACTCTTCTTTACGTCATTCAATTGGCTGTGGCCATCTTAGATTTCAAAATGCTCCAATGAAAGCCACATTTAAGCCTACCTTGAGTTAAGAATGATAAACATGCTAATTTTTGAGGACAAACCCACATTAGTAATGCTGTGGAGTTCAGAAAGCACCCACTGATGATAATGCAGCATAACAGATAGCAGTAAATATGAATTTCAAGATGGCGGTTGATTTCCAAAATGGCCGCCATGAACTTATTTGGAATTTAAGCCAATTAAGCATACTTTTGAGGGTTAAATGATCATTGTCAGCTATTGTTTGATTGAATAAGGTCCAGTAAGTGCTTCATATATCTGGCCTTGAATTTCGGTCAATTTGTATCAATATACCTACCACCCTGATTTCAACATGGCTGCCACTAAATATCCACCTAATTATCCACATTAGCATTACCTCCGAATTTGATGTGACAAAACACTAAGGACGGTCCCACTTGGACAATGCTAAAGGTTTAGGGAAGAACACTGCTGATATTGTAGTAGCCACAATTAGCAGCAATCTAGAATATCAAGATGGCATGAAATACACATAGCCATTGAACCATTTTTGCAATATATCTAACTCTGTACCACATTTGATCTTAGTTCTACTGACGAAACCTATGTCTAATTGTAAGAATTAAAGACCGGCCTTTGTAGAAGCTTAGTTTCGTATGCAGATACTAAGTATCTTAGTATCCTGAGTCAGTTTTTTGGCACTGTTGGTGATGTGGCATTAAGTAGAGTGCAGTAAAGTCCAGCTATTCTGGATTTTTCATCCATTGTTTACATGCTCTTTGAGCAACCACTTCGAACCAGCTCACTCAAGCTTTTGCCCCTTAGAGATTGTGTCCATCATGTCTTCCAGTGTCCGAATTAATCGGACCAAGTAGGACATGATGTATAAAATGACAGCAACAAGTACCGGCCCAAAAGAGATATCCAGTACTTTCAATGAAGGCTTCCACTTGGAAAGCCTGCAGTACTGAAGGGATAGTTTTAGTACAGATGACTCTATTGACGTCTGACCAACATGCTCTCATTTTAGACCATTTGGTACAGTGTATCCATGGCACCTTTTTTCTTGGTTGATTGTGGTATATAAAGGGTCTGTTTTGCAAAGTTTTTTACCAAACTTCTCAAATAGCATAATTTTAATCGGTGGAACCAAACATTTTTTTTGTTAATTTTCCAATTTTGAAAATTTGGAAAAACGATTGGGCCTCGTACTACAGGTAGAAAAATTGGGTATATAGCCATGATTCTGCTTTCAGATTCTAAGAGTTACATTTCTACCAAACCACACGTGGGCCCAATGCCATACAACAGACCAAATTCAGAATCTTGGGGGGGGGGGGGGGGGGGACCTTATCTGGTCCTAAAACAATGTAGGTTTGGAAGCCTGTCTTAAAAACAGCCTAAGGTCAAACGTCTATTGTGACACGTTCGTTGCAACTTTTTTTTTTAAACAAAAGCTCATTTTCTAGACTTTCTAACGATCATGGCATGCATTATTCTGTGGGATATTGGCTACATCTTGAACAAACGTGTTGGCACACTTTCCTTACCGTACGTAACAAAGTTGAAACCTGACATTTGTTACCGTGCGCCTAAAATTACTCAACATTGATTGGTAGGGGAGGAGGTTTTCTGGATTGTCAAAAGCTTCAAGCTTGACCAACCAAAAACAATCATACCATATCTTTTTGTTATTTCCTCATTTTGCCGATTATAGGTGCAAAAATGAAAGGTGGGTGACCCAATGACAACCTCGTCCCCCGACTTACTACATCAAAATTGAGATTGGTATATCAGAAGAAAGTTCATATTTCTCATTAATACCCCAGTGAAAATTTAAAGGTCAGTAAATATTTCCCCACTTGATAATATGAACAACATTAAAACATTCACCCAAATGGTTGTCAACCACATAATATACACATTCTCCTATGGCCAGTTTAGTACATTATCAAGTGTTGAGGAGTCTCAAGTGTGTGAAAAATCGGATTCAAACCATGTTTAATGATAAATCGGGACGATTTACGCCCCATATTAATTGGTCTCGCTATGAGGTTTTTTAAAATATTGGGCTCGACTGCAATCTCAACCCAATATCTTGCACTCATAGCTCGACCAAGTATTTTGGGCTTAATCTATCCCAATCTTTATCACCTTATGCTTTTGCTATCGAAAATTGGCTCTTGACCATTTGACCCAAATTGAAATTTGTTTTTTTAATGAAAATCGGACCATTATCGTTTCAGCAAATGCACCATCACCGCCTTTATTTTATTCTCTTACTTCCAAACTTTATAGCAAGATGTTTACTTAATGATTCAAATTGCGATTTCTTGGCGGATTCCATACTATTCAGAAATGTTTGTCAGGATAGTGCACAAAATCAAACATAAACACCTTTGTGTTATTCACAATACTACTAGCAAAGCAGTGATGCAAGGACATGCCAAACCCTGTGTGCAATTGTTCATTGTCCCATTATGTTTGCACTTTACACTAAGATACCTCAAACCTAGAAGAATTCCTCATCAGAGACCAAAGTTTAACATCATTATACAAAAGTGTGTCTCGTCTTGGTAGTCCAATAAAGAATTTAACTTGCATATCAATACCCCTGGCTCATATCTTTCTAATCTGATGGATTTGTAGCGCTACAACTGAAATAATAATAATATGGAAACCATCACATAATAATTCAGTGCCTGAATTTTCTCCAACCAACCGATCGTTTACAAGTACCATTATGTGTGTGTCCTTTATACTTCCATTTCAAAACAGGCTCGTTAGCTTTCATATGAGCTTTCATAAAGTGAAGGTAAGGCCTAACATGGAGAATCAGTGGTGGCCATTTGGAAAATCTAAGATTGGCAGCAATATGACTTGATCTAAAAAAAAAAACTGATAAATTAAGAGTGCATAAAATCTAGTACAGGACGTTGTTTGACCAAAGCGTGGGTTTTTGGGTGAAATTTTGATCGACAAACCCTTCAAGACGGTACATTTCATATGGGTAAATTTGACAAATAGTTCATAGCGGCCATTTTGAAATAGATGACTTCGTGAAATTCGAGATTTTGCTATTATGTTCCAACTGCAATGCCACCATGCGTTTTCTGAACTCCTAAGCTTTAGCAAGTTAGATTGTCCTTAAAATTAGTGTTTTTATCATTCTAACTCAAATTAGGCTTAAGTATAGTTTTCAGTGGCGGCCATTTTTGGAAATCTAAGATGGCAGCCATGTTGAATTTAACCTAAATCAATAGCTCTATACATATGCATCATTAAAATCTTACTGACACCCTTATTTGGTCAACAAAAGGGAATTATGCATTAAGGCTCTTGAAAGTAAATTTCATAATTGGTTAAAACTAATAGAGGGCGCTTGTTAGGCCAATAGGGGGCGCTACATATTTGGCACTCGATCAGAAATTGTTGGGGCCTCAATATGTATTAAGCATACCAAAGTTCATGCTTTTAGGAAAAAGTGAACAATATTGCCTATTTTGTGTGCTTAGGGACGGGCTATAACCCAAGTGGAAGCCTTTGATCACCCACCCAAGGAGTTTTAGAGGTAATTACAAATCATTTACTAAAAATTACGGGGACTTTACAGAAAACAACTGATAAGCTAATGTTAAAAATTGTTAATTCATCCTTTAATGTTTTGCTACTACATGTTCAAATAGAATAGAATGCATAAATGTATATCAATGGAATTAAACCTCATTGTGCAAGATTGAAAGTACTGGTTTGAATTTACTGTACTGAGCTTGAGTATAATCCTGTGTTCAATTATAACCCTACCACAGTTTGAAAAAGACAAATAGTAGAAAATCCTATCGTAATACCACCATAAGTTTCTATGGCTTGAAGGCAATAGATTACAGCAAATTTTTGATCAGTTACTGTTTGATGTATTTTTCTTGTGATTTTCTTTACAGAATTAATGAGGTGTATATACTTCTGTTCTTTTACAGGTCTGTGATTGATCACCACACCTCATGTCGCACTTGAAAATATCAGGAATGAGCTCAGCTTGATGCTAACGTGTCTTATTTTAGGACAGAGATCCCCATACGATATTATTAGAAGTGACACACGCTCATTCATGTTAATTAGTTATTCATAGTCAATGGCGGACGGTATTCTCGTTCAGCCGAGACCCGAATGTGCTATGAGGACGTTATCACGACCTACTGTGATTGCCTAATACTACCCTCCCCTGAAAGTATAATAAGCAGCATTTTTTAATCACTTGCCATGTTATTGAAGGCCTTTCCAGAAAGGATTAAATGCTGATTATTTGACTTCACAAGAGTCTTGTGTCGATTTTATCAGTTCGAGTCAATTATCCTCTCTTTCCCTTTTTTACGTCCTTAATGCACTATTGATGATTTGCTAAATCACAAATAAAAAATCATCAAAAATCAGAATTTTTTGCATGTATCCCAATTACCGGTATCCTAACATACCCGGCAAATGATGACCAGAAGCAACCTAATAAGGACAGATCAGAGATTTTGTCATTACTGTCCGAACGACACTTCCTACAACACGTAATGAATGGGAGAATCGTATCTGGAACACTGCGTTTTCTCCTTTCTGTCAATTCTACAGCTGGAAAAGGTAACTTATAAACATTCTACACCTATCCTTCACTTTGAGCTATTCCTGCAAATTTCAAATATTTTTCAAATCACTGATAGTGTCTTTTAACAGTGTTAACGTTTTCAAATAAACTTCTTAATAGTAAAACTTCTTAACTAAATTTTAATCTAGGCTTAATAGGGGTGGACTACCCTATAAACCCTTGTTGTTAACATGGACATTATCTGTGTGCTTGTGTGTTGTGTGGTACCATTGATCACAGATCTACATATAAATATGAACACTAACAATAACTCCAACATCTGTGGTCTGCTGAATCTTCAGGCACACTCCTCAACATCTGGTAGGAGAATGTTGTAAATTGTTTGTGTGTGTGTGGTATACCTAGGATGTTGTTTACATATAAGGTTGCTTACGAACTGTTATTTACTAAACAATGAGCATTAAACTCTGTAGTGGCTTTTCATTCAGTCCAACTTCTATGGTCAAACCGGTTTCCTATTTCAAATGTCCACTGTATTGGGGTTTGGCTTCACACCTCTACCACGCGTGTTGTCTTGTAGACACACGGTCTGGTGGTTTGGCTGGTGTGTTCTGGTTAGTCGGTTGAACCAGTGGAACTGCTGTGGTCTTGTTGTGATTTGTGTTTGTAAACCTTGGTGGTTGTGAGTTGGTAGTTTTGCGGCCTTTTGTTGGTTCATCACTTGTGGCTACTGCTGGCATAGATGCTGGGTGTTGTGTTGCCACGGAAAACCAATGCTGAGCTGTTGCGGACGGCACTGTGCCTTTAGTTTTTTTACAAGGTAAGATCAGTTCTGGTGTACCTCCCCTCTCTCCGCCTCACCTCTCCCCCTCTGGACCGTAGCGTTTTTGATCTCTGATCCATACGCTGTCACCGGGTTGAACATGTAGTTCGTTGTTTTTTGTGTCGCTGGTTGAAGGTCGCTGTGATTTGATCTTGTACAACTGCTTCTTGCGGACGCATAGCCTGGATCCTGAGGTTGCACCTGGTTGTAGAGTGTGTGAAGAACTGGTAACTGCATGCGTAGGCGTCGTCCCATCAGTAGTTCACTTGGTGATAGGCCATTTTGTAGAGGGGTTGACCTATACGTGAGAAGTGCGAAGTATGGGTCTTCATTTTTTTCTAGACTGTCCCTTACTGTGCGAACCGTTCTTTGCTTCCCCATTGGAGCCGGGAACAATGCGACTAGTTGTGTGTACAAAAGCGGATGTTGCTGTTAACTTACGTGAAACAAATCTGGACTAAACTGTGGTCCATTTCAACCCACCCCATCAGGGATTCCGTGAACTGCGAAAATTTTCTTTCAAGTGTTGTAACACGCCTTCAGCGTCTGTTTCAACCAAGTCGTTTAAATCTCATCCACCTTAAGTAGTAGTCAATAACGATCAAATAGACTCCCATTGTGTTGGACGAGATCCATTCCAAGTCTTTCCCACGGACGGTAGGGAGAGAGGAAGCATCAGTGGTTTCCCTTAGTCACTGGAACATCCCTTTGTTTTTATTTTGTTTTGGCACATGTTTTGAAACACTTTGGGTAACGCATGTCCTCTATCTGCTTTAAGACAGTTCCAGCCACCAGACGGATGTACATAGCTCTAGCACGGCAACTTTGTGATACCCAAATGACCCTGGTGGATACAGTTGAGAATATTCAAGCGCCTTGGTCATAGTGGGCTAATACATCTGGTGATGTGAGAATGTCGCTTGCCATGCTGAAAAGAACACTGTGGTTGTCCACCCCAATACCAGCAGTGTTCTTGCGTAGAGCTGACTTAAGTGGCTCTGTGATTTCTGCAATTTTCTGGAACGAATTTCCAGCTGATTATCCGATGCCCAGGAATCGTTGGATTTCCTTACATTGGTTGGTACGGGGAATTGCGCGATGGCTTGTCATCTTCTGCGGATCTGCGCTAAGTCCTGAGGCGTTGACAATATGTCTGAGGAACCGGATCTCACTCTTGGAGAATTCCCACTTAGCGTTTAGCGTGAGACCAGCATCTAGTAGGCGTTGCAGTACTGCTCCTTACACATCTGGTCAGCTCTTCTTGAGTGAAGCTGTGGATCAAACATCATCCATATGACAAATAACTCCATCAAGTCCTTCAAGGATGTTGGGACATTGTACGCTGGAATATTCTGGGGCGGAGCTTATTCCGAATGGTAGACGATTGAAACAAACGCCCGAAGGGTGTTATGAATGTTGTAAGCAACTTCTGATTCTGCGTCCAAGGGTAGTTGCCAAATCCACTGTTTGGGCGTCAAGCTTGTGAAGTCTTCTTTCCCAACTTCGGCGAGACTTTCATCCACTGAAGACATCTGATTCAATTGAGTGAAGAGGATCTACCACACTCTGACTGGGCCCTGGCTTTTGTACGCAAACTATTCCGGAACACCAATCTTGGGAGATCACAGGTGATTGACTCCTTGTTGAGCATCTCTCCAATTTCCAGCTTTCACTTTATCCAGCATAGGATGGGGGATTCTCCTTGGTGCCAATAGCTTGCAGTGGCTTTTGCATCTGTGTGCAATGTTTATATGATGTTCATTTCAGTTTTCCCCGACCTGGAGAATAATCCCTGGAAATTTCACCTTTGACGTTGGGGCTAGATGTTGTACGTGTTGGCCTAGTCACCTCGTCAACTCTTGCGACAAGTCCCACTGATGCATGCTGAACGGCTGAGTAAGGAATTTGGCTGATCCATTTATGATATGATTGGCTCAGGTTTTTATGTGTCCTCTTTGTATGAAGGGAGGCTTCAAAATGTTCACACTTATATTACGGTTAGTTCCACCTGGCCCACGAAGAACTTGCTCGGTGTTGCGCATACTCATGGTGAGGCACCCTGAACCGTGTCCCGATATAAACTGGGCACCTAGCACCGTGTCGAGCTTGAAGACAGTTGGATTACCATTTACGCTAATTTCGGCACTCCATTTGGGTCACTACTTGTCATGTTGGATTTTATTTCACAAGAAATGGGATAATCCAATTCCTCCAATAGCCTGAATCTCGTTGACGTGTGAGTCCTGTAGGCCTACCACTGCGACAAACTGCTTGAAAATGTCCCATGTTTTGTGACACTTGTTGCATGTTACATCTTTGGGCATGACAAACGTTCTGTCATGGCGTTGCCGACCACACCATTAACACGTCATCCGTACCACGCTTTGTTGCTGTTAGGCATGGCTTAACTACGTTTCGAGTTCCCCTTTTTTTCGGGATGTGTGGTTACCCTTTGGCCTTATGCATAGTGTTGGATTTTCCTTCTTTACATAGTCTACTGTTTTTGTGTCTCCACAAACCACTTCACGATATTTGCTTCCCATGTGCTTCAGCTTGACGACCTAATTGTCAGCTTTGCTAGTGTAAGTATATTGGGCTTTGCTTGAGAAAGTCAGATAACATCACTTCTACCCCTACAACGATCCTGTCCGGATTAACTCCTCCTTCAATGCCCCATAGTATGTCTTCTCTATCGTACGGTCCTGAAAATGAAAGCATCAACTGGTTCTCCAGGCATCTTGTGACGTTTGTTGAATTTTGGTCTCTTTCACCAAATGTCTTGCGAACTCATACTATCCACTGCAGCCTAACGACTCACACCTTCGCACATATGAAGTCTGTTGTTTCACACCTGCGTGTGGTGAGACCTCGTACGGGCGCATGCACACCATGGCATACAACAAACGCTTGCTCCCATGGCGTTTTGTTTACAAGACCAGAATTTGTCGATAACGCTCGAATCGACGTCTCCTTTGGTCCATAACTCCGTTTGTTTTGGTCCGGTATAGCCTTGAAACTTCTCCGGAAGTGGAATATTTCGTGCTGCTTCTGCTTCTGCCATGTTTTTGTGGGTTTATCACGCGCTGATCACATATATTATTCGAGAAGTGACACACTATCATTTCATGTTACTTATTTATTCAGTACGTATGGCGGACGGTAAAGTCTCATCAGTCGAGACCCGAGGTGCTAATGAAGGGCGCTCTCATGACCTACTGTGATGCCGAATACTACCATCCCATATGATTCCACCCCCTAAATCAAGCTAATTTTCGGTAAAAACAGGTGGGACTATACTGGGTCAGTAATAGTACTAAATGACAATTCTAATCCACAGAGTTGATAATTGCTAGTGCCTTAAAATATGTGGGGTATGCAAGAGCTTTATTAAATGGGTCTTGCCGTATCACTAAATGGTAATAGGGGTTGTTTTACAATCAGAGTTTTCCCTTCAGTCCTCCTTTGGTGAAAATGATGTGTCAAGTTTTGACTCCCATTTTCATGTTTTTGATGTTGTGTCTATCGGTCAACACATCTACGTGTCCAAATTTTTAGTTATGCCCAACAATGAGAATCCACAGGTTTTCTTGTACCCAATTTTTGTCGGTCGCTTTTAAGGCCTTTTAACCTGCAATGATGTTATTCTTTGTCTGAAATTGCATCGCATTACACAACCCCACACTATAGTGTTCTATGGCGCCTTTTATACTTCTCTTTATTTTGTAAATGAAAGGAAGGTGTAACTCTACTTTAATTTAAAGCTTCCAACTATGTGCTGGTCAGGTCACATACCAAGGTCAAAGGTCACCGGGAGATCAAGTTGTAAACAAGGTGATTGGTTCTAATGCAATCTTATACTCATGTATCAAACATCTACTTCAAATCAGTTATATTTCTTTTTATACATGTTTCTGTAAATAAAGTGAACTTCAAACTAGAAAACCATCTACTCCTCTTAAATGTTTTTTAATGTTGTTCTTATTTCTTGTAAAAATTATGCCTGGCGACCCGACACAGTTTTTTTTAAATACTTGTTTTCAGAAAGGACACTCAATTTTGACAGATGTGCAATTTTTGATGTGATGGAAATGGAGTGATGGTGGACTAAGTTTTTATTATGATCTTCAGAGGGACAGGTGTTTTTCAAGAAGATATAGTTTTCACTTTCGTCAATATTAACTATGCATAATGAGCTTGAATTTGGAAAGGACATTTTTTGACTGAAAAGGACAACATGTATTCAACCAAATGCCACAATTAGTGAAACAATCACAGCTGTGCAAGGTTGTAAATTTTGAGTAACTATGTTTTGCTAATATAACTTAGGCCAAGAAATAAAACAAGTTTGTCTCAGAATACGTGCACATTTTGTTTAAAATTGGTCTTTGACCACATAATTTTTTTAGGTTTTTACTCATTTGAAATTTTAAAAAACAAATTCAGAAAAAAATTAAAATTTGGCCGAAAAAGTAGTGGGTCAATAATTTTTTTTTTTAAATCCCGCATTTCGCATTAGCATTTTTCTAAAAAAAAAATTACAAATGCATTTCGCATTGCCATTTTTCACATTTCTTCTGAGACAAACTTGTTTTTTTTTTTACCTTACAACCTTAAATTTGTGTTTTGGTTTGGCAGCACAGTTTGTAATTTTCACAAAAGTCAATTCGAGACTCAAATTTCCAAAAACGAAACAAAAGTTAAAATTTGTTGTCAGTTGTTGAGTTTGCTAAAGTGAATCTATTTTTGAAAGAGGATGCAAAATTTGACTATCCCAAGGTTCCCTGATTGTAAAACAATCCATAGGTGATATTCCTTTGCTACATGAAGACCATGGCATATTCTGTGAATGGTAATTAGGGTCAAAGGTCACTTGGGCAGAATAAAAGGCATTGAAATTGTTTAAAATGCAACTAGTGCCAAATGTTTGGCCCAATTTAAGCAAAATTTACTCAGAAGAACCAGCTGACCCAATAAGTAGGGGTCAAAGACAACCTGGCAGCGACAGTGGAACTGGTCGGCCATAGGCCCCTCTGCTTTTGAAAGTGGAGGCCTAGGGGCCTGGCCCTGTTTTTCAAAATCGATGTTACATGTTGGGTTTGTCATAGCTGCGTATCAAGAGCAAAGTATTGAAAGTTGGATTATGTGCCAAGTGACCCCTCAACTTTGAAAATCTTTCCACCACCGCTGCTGTAACCTGGACCAATTAAGTGAAATATCGGGAAAAATATTTGACATTGTTGAATGTGTAATTTTAATGAATATACTGATGTCATCGGGTGAGGTACACACCATCAGTGATTTGCTCAACCAGAAAATCAGAAAAATCATCAAAAATCAGATTTTTGCATGTTTGTAACAAGTTTATATTTTAGTCATTACTGTCTGTACGGACACTTGCTACAACATGTATTCAATGGAGATTCGTATCTTTGGACACTGCTGTTTTATTCCTTTTATCAATTTTGTTCACTTGGAAAATTAACGTATAAGAATTCTACAGACTTATTCTTCACTTTAAAGCTCTTCCTGCAAATTAATTTGACTTTTGTTGGATCACTGATAGTGTCTTCAAATCATTATTTGGGTCATTCAATAATTTCAATTTGCTCACAAAATAATGAAAAGTTGTGCGTGTCAATTATTGTAATAATTTTTATAATTTACTGTTTTGATGAAATTGTTGTGGTGTTTGCATTTCCAAGGAAACAAGTAATAAAAGCACACTAATGTGAGAACTAAAATATGTTTGAATGATACATTTTTGAATGACTACTTCAATTCCAGCAGAGCTTGATTTGACACGGTGAGTAATCACATAGAGCTTGAATATACTCCGCTTGCCTGACGACAAGCCTGTTCATGAGAAGAGAAGATATCAGTAGCTTCCCACAATGCATTGCTTCCAATGGAAGTTTTTGTACAGGTAGTCATGTGAATCGTTAGAGATGAAACACCCTTAAAATGCAAGTTTGTGATCAGTACTGTCAATTTAGCCATGTTTCATCACTAACGATTCACATCAATACCTGTACAAAAACCTCCATTGGAAGCAATGCATTGTGGGAAGCTACTGAAATCTTCTCTTGTTCATGAGTATGAACTGTGTGTACCAATTAACTTATGGTAGGAGAAAACTTGGATGGCAACAAGCACCATTCTTCTCCTGGGGTACATAGACATCATACTATTAGTAAAAGCCAACTGTTAACAATGGCTCATGACCGCCATGGCTGGAGAGAACTTGTGGTTGCCTGCTCTGCAGCCGAATGATGATGATGAGAGCCCAAAAATCACCGTCCCACAAAGGTCTCAGTCAAGGCTTGCCCTTTGAGCTTGTCAAGAAATCAACCCATTCATTGGGTTTATACATTTTGTGACCCCATGTTGCCTGACCCAAATCAGAATTCAGCAGCCTTGACCAGGGCTGTACACAGGATTTATTTTTGGGGTGCGGGACTTCAAAAAAAGTGGACCTTTTTTGGTAAAAGTGCCATAAGTGGACCTAACCTTCATCATCAAAAAGTGTTAAAAAAAAAAAAAAAAAAAAAATTGGACCTTTTGTGGAATTTGGGGGGGGGGGGATCTGAGTTGGGTAAGGCAAAGTTGGGTCACAAAATATACCAACCCCAATTCATTCATGCCTAGGGACCTCTACAGTACCCGTATGGCCAATTCTCAAGAAAATGATGCCAATTGGGTTTTTGCTGTCTTTGATCCACCATTTTCTTACACTATGCTATAGTGGATTAAAATGTTAATAGTTCGATAGAATTTGGTTGGGTTTTATGTGACACATTTGCCCTCAAACATGCCAAAATGGCAAAAAATGGCTGTCCAATTCTCTGTATCCAATTTTTAAAAATTCAGGAAAAATACCAAACATATCAATTTCTTTGAAAAATTGGTTTTGGTAGGTTTTAAACATATGCTAAAATTTGATGACACTGTTTCAGCTTGCATTTGCTTGACTTTTAATTTGTCTGAGAAGAAAATATGGTGTCCAATAGAATTGGGTTTATTACGTTATCCGCATGTCAACAACTAAATTTCAAAATATTTAAAACAAGTATTAAGAGTAAGATAAAGGTTATGGTAACTTTTGAGGCAAACACTAAATGCTAATGGCAATTTATGCTTGCAATCACCTGAAGTGGCAAATGTAAGGTGCAGTTAAAGGTGCAATGAGAGATTTTGAGGCACCCAAATATTGTGTCATAATAGTAATTTCATATAGACTAGACAATAGATTTTTAACCTTGTATTTGGCTACAGAAATGCCTTAAAAGATGAATCACTGATAGTGTCTTTAAGATTGAACTTGGAAAAAAATAGACCATGTAAAGGATGTTATTACGTTATCCAGGAAGGAATATTCATGTCCCGATTCATGTTGATTGAGGTAGGTATACAGCTATTCATTCCCTCATCACGAACATAATAGAAAACTCAAGATATGTACTTCCTGGTCAATGCAGGGTGCACAAAGGTGTTTATTGCATTATTTAGTTTCAGTTGTTTATTATCTTATCCACTGATAGGTGAATGTGTTTTGTTACATTGTAACCTCAAAAACCCATTATCATTTGGCTGGATTTGTGGACCTGAATAATGACTTACACAAAATGGTCAGAATATTTTTGAGTTCCTGGTTATAAGCGTGCATGAATTTTGTGGCCTTTGGTAACTTTTACGGATAACGTAATAACACATTATTGTCATGTACTGTCAAATCATTTCTTATTCAAACATCGTCGTACATAAAAGGTCCTTCTAAGGTTTGCTGACGGAATAATACCTGATTTCCATGGATTTTCATTTTTGATAAATGAACGTAATAAAACCGTTTTTTTGACACAAAATGTTTCCAAGCCTGCTTTACAAAATTCTGAGGTGGTGTTGGCAGTTTTGTCTCCCAGTTTTGTCTCCCCGTTTATCAATGACACAGATTCCAAGCAAAAAATTGCATAAAGAACACAATTTGTGACAAAAATTGTCATGATTTCATGCCCAATTGGCGTCAGTTTCGTGAGAACTGGCCATATACAGCCCTAATTCAACCCACATAAATAACCTATTGGACCCAGCTGGGCAAACATAGGCCCCAGACAGGCAGACAGTCAAAATATTAAAGGGGGATGACCCGATTTAAGTCTATTAATTTTTCATCTTCATAGAATGGCCTTCACCCCAAAACCCCATCTGTAAAGTTTGGTGACAATATTTCAACCCATTTTTAAGTGAGAGCTAAAAACCTGATTTTGTAATCCCCATAGAGTACTGATTAAATTAATATTGGTCGACCAAAATGGGGCATATCTTCGCTTATAACATCGAAACCAAACATCCTTTAGCCTAGGGTAAATGAGAAAAATAGTAGCTTGCTTCTGACACCAAAATTGGACCACTTCCAGTAACATTTTGGGTCCCTGGGGACGAGGCTATTAGCAATCGGACCATGGACCTTTCAGGGGCCCATTTAGGGTTGGCATATGGGGCCTATACATCAGCCCTTGTAAATCTCATATTGGATCTGGGCAAACTCAATGGGCTCTGGCTCTGGCAGACAGTGGCCAAAATAATTTGGACCATATGCAAGTGTTTGCTGGGATCAATATTTTTAGAAATTTCCATCTTTATTTGATATAGAAATATTTTAAAAACATCAAATATTATTCCACTTGGGGCAAACATAACAATATAATATAACCACTTGGGGCAAACACAACAATATTTAATTCCACATGGTGTCGAAAAACGAACTTTAAGCCATTTTAACGTGTATTCAAGGGAGGACTGGTGGTGTGCGCATGTACACGTCGCTTCTCTGAGATTTTGGCCGGGTATATGCTCCTGGGACCATAATAATCCTGAGCATAACAAAATTTGGAGAAATATTCTAAGTCAAAATGTGAATGCACAGCTCCAGGCCGCATATGGGCAAAGATTGCTACTGGGCAGTATTTCTACTTAAAATATTGACTTAAAGAGTACAAACCTGAGATTTCCGAAAAGAAGCGCCCCCAATTTTGTCAAAACCTCGTTTTTTTAACATATTTGGAATGTTTACGAATGTATTAGACAAATAACACCTGAAATGAATTCGCCGAATATGTCATCTTTATGCAATGAGATGATGATTTAGTACTTTCTGTCGTGCACGACAGAAATTCAAAGCATGGTTTTTCTATGGGGACGATTGCGATAGCAGGCAAGTCAAAAAAGGTTTTCTTTTGTACTTGTTTGTTCAATATGCCTTCAAAACGTTCTCGGTAGGTGGTCTACCGACCGATCCAGTGAAACTTGAGAGAAATTTGTATCAAAAATCATCTCCTAGCTGTCACTTTAATAGCATATTTGCCATATGCTCCTGGAGCTTTGTGCATTGTAATTTGACTTAGAATATTTCTCCAAATTTTTTTAAAGTATTTTTTTAACAGTATTAAAACCAGCCTGAGAACTGTCTACGTCCGAAATTGTCTATGTGCCATGTCTATGTCCATTAACCATTTTTTTTGTTTCAGCCTAAACTGAAGGCCAATCCATCATTGGGATGAGCATTCCGCCCTGTACCTTACATACCCCTGTTAGGGTGTTTGTTTTTGCAGGAAAATGAGATTAAAATGTCAATTCACAATTTGGGACAAGAAAAGGGGGTTTTAGTAGGGGGTGGTGACCACCCTCCCCTTCGGTAGACGAGGTTAAGGGCAGTGTCAACCCTAGTGCTTTTGGTTTTAATGGATTGCTGCGTTTTTGCCCCATTTTAAACATCAACCTGTGTTCTATCGCTACCAACAAAGTTTATCCAATGCAAACAATCCTGAGTTGTCTTTTTTGCCGATTGAAAACGCTATTTGACCATTTAAGTCACAAAAAAACACTGGTTTACGGTGGGTATTTTTTAAGCACTTTTCACGCCGTCAGGCGCAAGGCGCAACAATCGCGTCGCGTGGTAATTTTTGCTGCGTAATGTAGCGTGCGCATGTTTTAATATACTTTTGGCGAACGCTCTTGGAAAAAAAACCAAAAAATACTATTGAAATAAATGTAAACAAAGTGCTAATTTAGACCAGATGAATGAAATTTTCAATGTCTTCTGATTTCTGGAGTGAAGACAAAAAGAGGTTGATTCAATAGTGCATAAAGATGTATTTTCATCACTTGCACCACCTACTCAATTTTGAAGTTAAAGGTAATTAAAGTAGTGTGAAAGAGACAGCTATTGATGAATTGCGTGAAAAGGTCACTTTTTACCGGCTTTTTTACTTAAAAAACGAAATTTTTAACGTTCAATTTTCGCACAAAATTTGGCCAAATTTTCAGGACAAGATAATTCCAGAAAATACCAAAGTACAAAGGTAAGGTTTAACTTTCTACGATAGCACGGTCTTCTCTAGGGACGGTTTTCTCATTTTCATTTGTTCGAGTTTCTACAATAAAGGTATCTCCAAATATACTCAAAGTTGGAAAAAAGACAAGGTAAATATCACACATTTTTGACATTTTTCCTTAGATTCGAAAAGTAAGCTCTATTTTAAAAAAAAAATAAAAACCGTCCTAGACAAATTTGTCTTGTTCTCAACAATACATAGGAAATATAAAAATTCAAATTGTTTTTGTTATGCTGTCGAAAATTTTGGGGCAAAATCATGTTTTTTTTTAGTTATTTTTTCAAAAATACGGAAAGTTACTTAATATGATGCATCATCGGGTTAATCGTCCAATTTCTTTTCTTAGAATGTTATACTGTTACAGATAATAATCAAATAGTTACAAATTACCAACCAAATAAGATACTCAGAAACTCAAGTTGGACACTGCCCTTAAAGCGTGCGATCGTGCACCGTGATCTGTACAATTGTAAACCTTCAAACATGAGATCAGCTAAAATTACATTATTGATCTGCTGTTTATTCAAACTGTTTGTGTGTGCACAATACATATTGAGGGGGCGTACTATACAGGCAGCAAATAGCCTACAATTGTGAGGTGGCTGGGGAGGAGGAATTGAGGTTTATCTTTTATTATTTTACATTGTTTATCCTTAATAAAAACCTTGAAAATTTACATGTCAACACATGTTCTAATGCTGCTCATGGTCAATTTCGTATGAACCAGAAAACCATAGACTCCCTGCCCAGAACTGGGTATGTCCATTGTTGCATTTTCGACAACCTGTGGGTCTGATATCATGCTAACCTTTAAACAATGTATGAGTCGCATTAACCATAAAGATTGAGACTTTTTTTAATTTCTGATTTTTCAGCTTAAGTGATTCGTTTTTCTCAAAATGCAATTTTTGAACAAGTTTTTGCATCTGTAAGGGGACGATATGCGCAGGGACCATATGCTCCTAGAGCGTAATTTCGGGCAAAATCTCAAATAAAACAAACCCGTCACATGTCCATGATGGGGACAAGCCCTCTTGGGACTGTTCCCGGTTATTTCTTTCGAATGGGGGGGACGAAACACGCTTATTTTCGCTGATTACCAACAATACAAACGACAGAGCAGGCGGGGACGTATGTTCGCACTTATCGAGGTCAAAGGGTCCATTCTAAATACAATATTACAAATCTGTGTATACGACTGTTGCTAAATACGTCACATAGTTAATAGCAACTACGAACATACCTGAGCCCAGGCTATTAGTTTAAGAGAAGCCATTTTGAAAATCTGGCAAAAACCCTCGTGCATGATCTATGCGACAGATTAAAATTTCTGCATAAACACATGCCTGATGATGTCTTGGATATAAAAGGAGCATTTAATTCGAGGGGCCCTGGCGAAATCAACGAGAAAGTTCCTTTTCGTGCCGCTTTAAGTTTTAGTGGTATTGGGCTTGGGCGCGTAAACATCCAAGCGTCCACCAGTGAGCTCGCGGATTCAAGATGATTTGGATGTCGGACCTCTAAGCCCTTTTATTATCCAACTCTATGGATGGATATCCCATTTTCCATTCGGCGGGTCCATGCGCAAGCACAGGTCGGAATTTGGTTGGCTTTCGCGGTATAAACCAAAGGAGATACAAAAAACGGGAAGCTGCAGGTGAAATAATGCTCGATGAGCTTTGATGATGGCAGGGTATGGCAGTGACAATACCATTACCAGTGGCAGTGACACTATAAAAACGACAAGAGCTTGACTTCAAGTTACATGATGCACGATCGCGTACGACTACGAGGCAGGCCTCAGGGCCGCGTCGTTAAAGCGGTCGCAAGCTGAGTCATCAACTTCTAAACGACCATGAGGTCATGAACGATGGTTTGTTTGTTCCCCGCGCGGTTCAATGTTCGCCATTATGATACAACTCACTGTGGTAAATCCAAGCTGTGCTGCTACAAACCTGAGCTGAAAACAACCCACGCTGGAAACAAAGGCAGCGACCATCAGAATGGCTTGTATACTGGACATGATCATGTTGTTGCCTTTGCCGTGTTTTGCTGTTGTTCCCAACATTACTGTCGCCGGTAAGCACATAACATAAAACATTTGTAAACATAACGTAGGCATAAATCCGTATTTCGGTAGTAGGCTAGGCTAGGGCGTGGGGTTTTAACCTTGGAATTAATCGTCCCGTCTCTGTTTTGATACTGTCCGCCGTCTTGTCGGCCGCAGGAATTTAAATTCTATCCAAATCGCTCCTTTTGGGGAAAAAAAAAAATCTACGCGTGTTTTAAAAGAGGGAACTAATTAAAATTGCGAAGAGAGAGTTAGTAGCTCATTAAGGCAAGTAAAGCCATGATATACTTCAGTGACAGCGAGCGATTTCTGCGCGTGAGTATGCGTAACACCTGATCTCTTGTGTCAGAATCCGGTACTCCGCACGCCAATCGCTCGCTGCGACTGGAAGGATATCATAGGCTTAAACCACGTAAAGTTTCATGCGCTATGCGAACTCGAGTTCAGGTGTTCAGGTTGCAATTACATGACCTTAATTGGTAAAATTGCGTCGAGCTGTGCGTCGACAATATAGGCGTGCGTATAATATCATGCGCCGTTAGGTGCATGCCGATAGATCATCTCATGATGAAGGTCATTTTTTCGGATTAATAAAACCTTCGGGAAAATTGTGAAACTTCCGATAAACGAACCTTCGGAGAAATGCGTAGACCCCTTTGCGAAATTAGTGGTCAAAATATACTCACCCACATTTCAAAATGAAAACACTTCGAAAATAACATGACACAGAGGAATTCAAATTTAGGTTCACGGTATTCCATTCTTTTCAAACATGGACATTTCATTCTTTGGAAGTGAGGCATGAGGTTCTCTGTTCACTTTTGGCACTATTTCCATCTAGATGGATAATGACTTAAAAGGGATACAAATGAACCGGTTGCTGTCGGTATATACGGGGGGTGGGGGGGGAGAGGGTATAATCTCAAGAGGAGGGTTGCATGCGGAAATAAGGAAACACAGTCAAAAATGGGAATGGTGGCGACAGTCAAGTTTGACAAGAAGAGACGGACAAATGGCACTAAAACTATTAAAAGGACAAGCAGAGATTTGATGATCCGAAACATCGAAAAATCATCAAACATTCATATTTTGATAGTTTTGTTATTGGCATGGATGTGCTAACATTAACCTGCACTGCAAGTGGCTAGGCTTGAAATCGTTGGATAAAGACAAGGCAAGTACCTTTTATATGATTCTGTAATTTAGATAGTGCGTATCAAAATCCGACTTGAGAGCAAAAATCCTTCTCTGTGAATAACTGAGATTTGTAAGATGATAGTGTGTGCCATGACCTGTAAAGTTTGGACCTCAAACACAAAGCGTATTTATTATTTGTTTTTGTTATTCTGTACTGGTGTAAACCACAATCAGCTATTTAGTTAAGATTTAAATACACCGCTTGTGATCTTTTTACGGAGACTGTATGAAAATTCTCTCAAATACTCATTTTTTCACTATTGGTGTGTTTTTTCTACATTAAAAGCAGGTATATGGATATACACACTTATCCCGGATTATCAGTTTTAAAAAATGCATTTCTACATTTTTCGATTTTTCTCGCATTATCGCTAAGCCCTTTAATTGACTTTCATCAATTATGGATGATATATGACATTACTTCCCAATACACATGCATGCTATTTATGTTAAAAATATTCAACTGATTCCATTTTCAAGTGGCTGATGGCGTAAACTATACCTTAATAACTTTCCTTCTCTCTTATTCCTTATGACTTAATTTTAAGTGCTAACGAGACTGAAATTAGTGACAAAAACTTTTTGGGAATTAAAAATTTAAAATCCGTGTAAAAGGCTTAATAAAATAAGTCCTTTTATTAAACGGAAACCTTTAAATGAGTGAAATTCAATTAAAGATTTATATTTGAATCTTAAGGAATTGTTTTAAATCCCAAAGGTTGTGTCACTAATTTCAGTCACCTTAGAATTAAAATAAATCTCAAGGAATTTAAGAGAGTGGTTAAAAATTGGCAGCCAGGTCGGTATCGGCTTGATGGGTCTCGACCAAAACCCTTATTGTTATTTTAATCAATATTGGGTAATTCCAATTATTATTCTATATGGGGGAATTTTACAACAAATATACGTTATTTGGGGGCTTTTGTCAACAGATGTATTATGATTTGAATGTTCATCATGACATGCCGACTAAAGTAAAAGTGTACTTGATGAAACCAATCCAATTATATAGGCCAAAGGACTTTGAAGTAGTTTAATATTTTGCAGGCCTTGATAATGTACGCAAAGCGGCGAACGCAATTTCCTATGTGGCGTTATGAACGCGATGCGCCTGGACAACAGGCGGATATAGCGCTCAGACGTGGCACGCGATTGGTCGCGCTGGTCAAGCGACGCATATTACTGACGAACGTAGGAGAATAATTTCCTCGGCCACCGTTTTATTAATGCCAGTTTTTTCAAATGCTTATAAAAATTTTCCCAAACCGGATATATATTATTAGAACATTTAATTCTTTACTCTCACGCCTGACCTATAGAGTGGTAATGGAAGTGGACAGGTTTGGTTAATGGAAGGAGTAAAGGGTGCGATGGGATTGTTGATGCCTTCCCAAGCGAGGATGTCTTCACTTTGGGACGGTGGATGGTGATTAAAAAAAAACTGTCCCTTCATGATACTTACCATACTCTCAAATCTTCTTGTCTCTATAAAATAAAATCAATAATAAAATGGAAAACTTTGTTTTAAAAAAATAAAAGTTGCTATTTTTGACATGATTGTAAAGGTTTCGCTCCAAGAGAACATTTCATGTCAGTGTCATTTTAATATCAGATCCTGCCATGGGCATGGCTATTTCATATTAAAGGTTCAACAAGCGATTTCATATGAGATGTGCCCTAAAAAAATTGCAAGTACTGATTTTTGCCTTATGCAAAGACTTTCCATCAAAAATATCTCCATCTGAAGGAATTAAGCTGAGAAATGTTTCTTTGGTACAAAAATTTGAAATTCTAATTTCGTATAGGAGCAGAATACGCAATCAACCTATTTTTACATTGAAATAATTTTCAATTAAATTTTAAATTTGTATGTTTTTTAGTTTTTGGATTTTTTAACATTTCTGTAGCAAAATACAGAATACGAAATTATTGAGTGTCAAATCTCTATAAAATACTATTATGACACAATTATTTGGTGGCTCCAAATCTCTCGTTGCACCTTTAATAATAGACCAGTATTTATAAGCGCTTAATCACCGTAAATGCACATCGCAAAGCATTACTTAGTTCACAATCCAACCCTTAATATACGAGAAAATCAGACGCATTCTTTACATGGAATGACATTTTCGTTAAGCCTGCTCTATTTTAGGTTTGGAACGATTTAAAAATGTGTATGCGTGGAATTTACTGAATTTACAATACAACCTGATAAAATTAATCATACCCCAAGTTGCTGTATGTCCTTTTAAATCGACATGTGAGTGCCAAAAAGGCTTAGACTTAAAATAGACATAAATGTTGCTTTACGTGTGTGAGTGAGGGCGCTATTTGTTCGCTGTCATCACCATTCTGTCCAGATGACACTTAACATAACTTTAAAGGTGACCCCACCCGATTACATATACGACACATTCAAGATCTGACTTGCGGTTGGCGGACACGGGTGTGAAAAATTATTTAGATGAATGAAAACACTAAAAAAAATATGATCAATTGTATTTTTTCTAGGGTACTACATGCATTCTGAGTTTGGCCCGAAAATGTTGACAATCAACACTTTTTGAGATAATTTGCCAATTTGGCCAAAAGTTTGGCCTTTTTGAGTGACAAAAATTTTGACTTGTCTATTTGAATACTCATATCTACAACAAAAATAAGCCCATTTTTAGTTTTTTAAATTTAATGTAAAATTCTTCACCTATCTTTACAATAAACGAGTTTAGCATTGTTCCACACTACCTCCTTTTTTTGGTTAGAGCTTCGTTGAAATTGTACGTCGGAGTGACAAATTGTACGCAAAATTTGAGGTTTTTTTTGTTCAATTTCTGACTTCAATGCAATAATTTCACAATGGTATACCCTAGAGATATCATTCTTGTTGTCATTTGTTGTTCACAAATGGCAATAGCAAAACCTAGTGTAAGTTTGACATATACTGTTTACTAAGAAATATCATGCAAAATTTCCCTACCCTTAATTTTTCTGCAGCTGAAAAAATTATTTTGGTTTGATAAGAAATTCAACATCAAAAACTCCAGGGATTATGGGTTTAAAATATACTTGTTATGCCCAATCCTCCCCCTACACAAGATCATATTTATTTAGACTAGGACCCTCATTTTTTTGAGTTTTTTTATCAATCATTTTTTCCTTCCGGCAATAGGTCGTTTAATGTATAAAAGTCCTATATCAACCAAATCCACTTAAAATACCCGCAAATATTAGGTGACTTAGGATAGAATGAATTAATACAGTTATTTAACCATCTTGGCCTGAAGAATCCCTTCCTTATTTTACTATGGTTATATAATTTTGATAGGTTCAATAACATTATGTTTATTCCTAGTTTTAGCATGTTGTCCTCTTTTTCCCTATTCTATACATGCGGTTTGTATTTAGGTGTAGCATTTTTGCCTTTCTAATGCCAGATTCAGTTTCTACACACAATTTCACCCAGAAACATTTGTTTTCATCAAATTCTTGAACTTCAGTTTGTACTCATTTTGTCTTCCAAACGCCGTCAGATCTTGAACGCTGTCATACATCTCTCTTTCATAGGAAGGGTCATCATCAAACATACTTTAATTCCAAAAGTTCATTTCAGACCAACATACCATTGAGCCGTAATTTTGTTATATAACACCTAAATAGATCCTGTCATTTGATTGGAGTATTCCTTTCACATGCCATTAATAAATGATATATTTGCATGCTTACGTCACATACTGTGCATTTTTGTTCCATTTGGCGTGCAATTTGTTCCATACGTTTCGTTCTAGGGTTGCACGCCTCGTGCGTCTTCACAACACGTGTTGTTATCTAATGTACCACTTAATGGCTGTCACTTTGCCTCGGCTATTATTGCTATTATGATCAGCGTTGATTGCGGTGCAGCAGCGAGGCTCGGAACGTTGCGTCTTTGCGTGAGTAGACCGCACAATCTGTTGTTTCTGCCGGCAGAGTTAGTTTTCAGCAGGATCTCTGGAATTCCAGGCCATGGATGTTTTCGAGTAGCAGGTAATTAAAGTCAACATTTAGGCCTAGCCCGGTAGCTATACTAATTTTATCCAAATACCTTTTACAAGAGTACGCGCACGCCATCCAGAAGGTCGGGGCTAGCAGTGGATCGCACGATCAACATTACGCGCATCACGCTTAAAGTGCGCTTATCTTGTAAAAGGTCTTGACCGAGAGTAAGGCCCTGATCCGTCAAAATTGCTACTTGAGGCAGCCCAGCCTAGGCTAGGCTTAGCCTAGTTAGCGTAGTCAAGCTAGTTTTGAGCTTAATAAAATGACAAGGATCTACTTAGATCAAAACAAATTAATGAATGTTTTCCTTAGTTCAATGGGAAATGGTCATTCGTTGAAAGATGAACTGTTCCATTCAACTCATGAAAATATTCTTACATTGCATTGCACGAAGGAAAACATCATTATTTGTATAATATTATATAATAAGAAGAATAATGTCCATTTATAATGCACATGTGTCCACCCTACGGGATGCTCACAGCGCGATTGCCAATTATGCTCAGAGATTACAATAGCCCAATTTTCTTGGTTACCGTAAACAACCCATACTTTAGCCTGCATGATGGAAACGAAGTGCTGTCAATTTTTTTGGCCAGATGAGCAGAGAAAAATATGTCAGCAGGCCCGTACGCAGGGGGGGGGGGGGTGCAGGGGTGGCGGATCGCACCTCCCCCAAATTCCACAAAAGGGGGAAAAGGTCCACTTTTTGCCTATTTTTTGATAAAACGGTCAAAAATCAAGAGAAAATATGCACCTGGCACATAATTAGCATATATATTGTAGACGGCCGGACCTGGGGATGGACGGCACGTGAAGGCCGGTCGGTCAACTACGGTATACTTGTAACAAAAAGTTTTGGGTTTATTAAACTTGAACGCAATCATTTTGAAATCAATATATAATAAATGAAATCTTCAATTTAAAAAATGAGCTTGATGGTCTGATATTCTGATGACTCAGGACATGAGTTGTTTGGCGTGGGAATTTTAACAATGCCGCTTATTGATTTGCGGTACTTTATATTTTACACACATTCTGGTAAGGTAAAAAGATAACCTTTTTTCGTCTAAATAAACCTCATCGGAACTTGTACCAAGTGAACCACCCAGATTTATTACTATAATCATCGTAACTATATCATCGTCGACGCAATTCCTATCCGTTTAAAACGTTGAACCACCAGTTGCCACTCCCCTACTAATACTCACTAGGGTTTGGTCGATCTTTAACATATAGGACAAACCATCGGACGGATCGGTGGATCGGCCTGCTACGACAACAAAAGTATCGGGCATCTGATCGGCAGAGAAACCCTGGATCGTTTAATCTTCTAACCCGCACCCCCCAGTAAAAAAATCCTGCGTACGGCCCTGTATGTCAGTTTTCTAATGGTACCAATATCTTTTGATAGTGTGAAAGGTGGGGTCGAGGCTGAGGATCAGGTAGTGCCCCTTTAAAAAAATTGGTCATCCCCTTTAAAGGGCCATTTTGTGATCCCCCGCCCTCATCACCCAGGAATGAAGAAAAAGGGTGAGATTGGGAGAGAACCTGAACCGTGAGAATTAGCATCCACGTATGCCCAAGCTTAGTTCATGTCTCTTCATATAAGCTGTAGAAAATTCGCAAGGTGTATTTTCGTCTGTCTGTAAATGGACAAAATTACAGCACAGTAGCGAT
This sequence comes from Ophioderma brevispina, assembly GCA_023653785.1. Taxonomy (NCBI): domain Eukaryota; kingdom Metazoa; phylum Echinodermata; class Ophiuroidea; order Amphilepidida; family Ophiodermatidae; genus Ophioderma; species Ophioderma brevispina. The sequence goes on from JAMKCH010004523.1 coordinate 104,193, forward strand.
GGGGCAGTGGGAAACGAGCAAGATCGGGATCAGCTCAAATTTTTGAGAATAAGCTTTTCTCAAGGATATCTAGTGCTCAATGAATAAAACAGAAGATGCTAAACATGAATGCACCTTTAAAAGAATAAACTCTTCATTTACCATGCGAGGGCCTTCAAGAGAAATTTCAAAGTCTTCCCACAATCATTACTTCCAATGGAGGTTTTTGTACAGGTCCAATGACATGCTTTAAACATACGTTTTATAATAACAGACCAAAAAAGGGCTTCATTCATAGTATGATTGTATCATGTAAATCTGCAGAAGCCTAAATGAGAAACCGTATATATTTGATAAAAATTTGGCCATAATATCAATGTTTTGGGGCTTTTTTTTTTTAAATAAAAGATAGCTGAAAAAAAGCAAATTCCAAATGAAAGTGATTATCGCCGGCAAGCGTGACCCGAAGTGACGTCCGAGTAACAATACGCGATACGCGTCCTGACGTCATCGTGGAACGACGTGCGCGTGGCCCAGTTTTCTTGGATACGTACCCACAGTTTGACTCTCCTGATTATGCGTCGTACGTGTTTGTATCATCTATGCATAATTTTCTTGATTTGGTGCCTTAAAATTACGATAATAATGCGTTGCATTGTCAACGGCTGCACCAGCCGCGACCGTATACCCGACAAGGAGATCATAACCGAATAGCTTTCCTTTCAGACAAAGAAACCGACAAGGAGAGACCCAGGTGTGCGTAAGCCCACGCCGGGAGCCCACGTTTCATGAGCTTTGTTCAAACTTGTTACCTTCTGACGTCATTAAACGGGTCAAATCCAACTCCAGATCTTGATACGCTTCGGCGAAACAGAGAAGGCCTGTCAGTATTGGGTTATCTTTATCCTTGAGAAATTTAAACACTTTCCAGATGTTCCATTTTAAAAATCTGTGTTTGCGATATGATCAGGATCTGTTTGAGGTACGAAAAATGTAAGAAATTAAGAATGTCTACCTTCATCCGTGTCCATGGGACCTTTAACGGGGCCATTCATACATTTACCTTTTAAAAGGGCCATTTCCGTATTTTACATACCTTTTAAAGAACCATATCCTCCTTTACCTGTTAAAAGTGGCCATTCCTTCATTTACTTTTAAAAGGGCCATTCATTTGCCTTTTAAAGGCCATTCCTTCATTCACCTTTAAATGGCCATTCAATCATTTAATTAGTCATTCCTTCATTATAAAAAAGGCCATTTTCCAGTACCAAATTAAAGGGCCATTGTCCATTTACAAATTAAAGAGCTATTCCTGGCATTAACCAATTAAGGGCCTTACCTTTCATTTACCAATGAAAGGTCATTCTTTTACTAAAAGTCATCCCTTATAATTTAAAGGGCCATCTAATCATTTACCAATTAAAGGGTTTTCCTTTGTTTACTATTAAGGATCATTCTGTATTTAGTAAGGAGTCATTCCTTTATTTACCAATTAAGGGCCATAGCTTCAAGTGCCGTCAACAATGCCGGAAGATGTCTTTTGGACTATACAATAATGTATATTCAACACCAAAGCATGGCTTCCCGCCGGTGCAGGGGGGACAGAATTGCCGCCCTTCTGGCTCGAAAAGCGGGACATCATTGACCCAAACTATCATTTTCATCCCTTTTTCTCAGGAAATTTGACCAATTTCGTCCTAAATTTGGGCACAATTAAAGTACATTCGGTGTTTTTCGTGCACTAGCGAAATGCGTGCAATTTCGTCAAGATCAACTTACTTGGAGGAATCATCGGGACGACTTACGAATTTTTGCCACCTCTGGCGAAACGACTGTGAATTTTGCCTGCCCTCTGGATCGACTGCCATCGGTACGCCACTGCCCCATACAAAAGCTGCCCACTAAAATAGTGCAATCCCTCCATACCACCATTAGCATTTACAAATTTTTAGATGTTCCAAGCATGCATAAAACTGCTTTCCCCTGGATAAGGACTGACACTTTTCTGAGATACAACCTGCTACCGAGAAACATTTATTGACCACTTATCTCTCAAATCTTTATTTCCAGCAAAATGTGTAGATCAGCTAGAACAATGTGATGAACAAAAGGCCAAAAAAGACCTAAAATGGATGACACCTGATGAAGTAAAAGAAAACCATAGAAAACAAGTACAAAAAACCCCCCCCCCCAAAAAAAATAAATTTGATCTTACCTGCTGTCCTAACTTGCTTTCTTCTAAATCTGCAAAACCCGCTGTTTAAAAAAATTGAGAGACATATATTTGTCCTTGGTGTCTTTCTTTATGAGGATGTGATGGTATATGCTCCAATAGTGTCTTGGCAAAATAAGCAGGTACTCTTTCATATCCAAGCACGTCATTTTTATCCCCCTCGCCTAAAAAAGGCCATGGGGGATTTTTGCAATAGCAGATTCCTTTGTGTGTGTGTCTGTGTTGTTCCCCCTTTTGTTAGGCGGTTGTGTGGGTGTGTGTTCCCTTTTGGTTAGGCGGGGTGTGTGTATGTGTGTGTGTGTTCCCTTTTGTTTAGGGGAAGGGGTGGGGTGGTGTGGTGTGGTGTGTGTTCCCTTTGGTGACAAGCTGTATGTTGTGGTTCCCGTTTGGTAGGCTGTGTGTGTGTGTGTGTTCCATTTTGGTTAGGGTGTGTGTAGTATGTGTCCATTTGGTTAGGTTGACTAGCTGGTTTGTGCATGCAATTGCCATAAGCAACTTCATAACGTGGTCACATAAACACTGACCCAGGCTATTAGTGTGTGCACAAAATGACCTCTAATAATGACCTCTATATGACTTGGTCTTTGTACCCCATTCCCATTCTCACTCCATGCGGGGGATCTTGCACGTTTTAACTTGGCAGTATTTTTTGTTGTTTGTTCCTAGATATGTGCATGAGAAAATTTAATTTCCAAAGTTTCAGTTTATTCTTGATTGTGCTTTTTGATGTTGTGAGCAAATGTTTGCCGACAGAAAATACAAATTAACAAATTTCTTCAAGCGATCAAACCTGCACATAAGATTAGGCACATATGCACATTAATCCAATGGTTTCAGATGATCAAAAAAAATCTAAACTTTTTTATGTAGAGGCTGTGGATCATGAACTGCCGGCCCTTTAAACAAAAGAGTGGCTAGACAAATTCCTTGGTTTACCTTATTTTGGAGGGAATCTTTATTGGTTTGAAAAGCAGGTGAATGATTGAAGAACCCAGAAGGGATCCTCTCCATCCCAGGATGAAATTTACAAAGATGAGTATCGAACTGATTTTTACAGCCATTACTGCACTTGTTGGTAGTTCACGTTTTACCATATCTTTTTACAGTATCTATGATTGGTTTATTACTATATAAATAACCACCTCAAAAGTCACGCAAAACAATCGAAATATACCTTCTATACAGCGTGTCTCAAAAAGAATTGTGCCGTGATTCTAATGGCTTGCGCCCTCTTTAGGATCACTCAACCATGAAATTTGTGTTGTCAGCATATAGCCTTGTCAATTATCTTCTTATCCTGCAAAAATTAGAAACATTCATCAACACCTTGTCCAAATATCGGCAGTTATGCAAGATCATAGCGTTTAAACTTCTGCCAATGGGATTTACACAGTTAAAGGTGCTTGTTCCGATTTATGTCTATTGTGTTCTCTACATGATATGAGAGCCTGGCACTTGCACGTACGCCCTATCAAGTACCGTGGGAAACAAGCTTGCGGTTTTGACGGTAGACGCAATAATGCATATTGCAAAGTCCTATTCAATACTGTGCTAATATTGATGGTTAACCACTAAAACGGCATTTTTTCGTTTATATCTTGAGAATGAAATGGATTTGAGGGCTGAAATTTCAGGACGACAATGAGAAAAATACGGCCTTTCATTTGATATCAAAATCAATACTACTTCCGGGTAAATCAGGGGGGCCCTAAAGACGATCGGAACAAGCACCTTTAAGGAGTGAGGGGAGAAACTTGGACTGAGCATTCAGCATAGATCTCTAACCATAAATTGTAGAGAGCATCAACTAAAGCATACATTTTTGGAATCTTTATTACCAGACAAACAATTCTGTGTGCTTTCTTCTAAAAAAAATGGAAGCATTCTGGTCATGTGTCGTATGGTGGGGTACCTTTGCGTTACAAACACAATATTTGCTGATTTAGCCTCCTTTTAGGTTTAGACTGAAAAATCTTGAAAACTATACATCTCACCCCACCAAAAGTATACATTTTCTGAAAGCTTATATTCCAATGAATCCAAATGTATTAAAATTGGGTTGATATACAGGGTGAGCAAGGAAATATATAGGGTGGTATCGCAAAAATTACACAATTTTACCATTACATTGGTAATAACTCCCATTCTTTACTGTTAAGAAATATTTCAATTATAACTTCAGGGTCTAACAGAGCACACTATGAGCTTTGAAAAAATGTATAATTTTACCATATTACAATTGACCGAAGTAGTGATACAGGGTGTGACAAAATAAATATAATATTTAAGTTGCATATTGTGACATTATATCATTCTGTTAATATTCTTTAAAAAATTGAATCAATTCTTCTTTCTTGCTGTCAGTTGTGTCCAAAAACAACATAAAAACAACTTTCAATATAGATCATTATACAGGGTGTGCAAACACCTTATAATGGCTACTAATAGTGTGCGCAATAACTTTTATGTATAAAGTAAGATTTCAAATTAGTATACCAGTCAACTCTTTTATATGCATATGATATAAGTATTTTCATATGCATGTGAACAGGGAAGTGTATACTTGGCATAATGTAATGCATAGGGTGTGCCAAATTTAGATCTAGACATAAATCCAGACACATATGAAATAGATGTCATCATGGCCAGTGTGCGACAACCCAAACACTACATAGGTTAAGGAGCTTAATAATTAAGCTGGAATGCACTCTAATTCAATTCAGAGCACCAATTAAACAATTTTCAACATTGGGTACAAAATATAATAGTAGGGTACATTTTAATTGCTATAATTTCATGTCGGATAAGATATTAGCACAGGTCAGTTAAACCCAATTAGTCCTATGGAATAATTAAATAGTTAATTAATAAAATATTAAAATATTTACAATGAGAATCTGTACCTTCTGTACAGCACAGAAAAAAGTAGCCCTAAAAGTAAATTGTCAAACTTTTGACCACTTTATCTACAATTAATAGTGAAAAATATGGACGCCATGTAGTTTTACCCAAAATGTTATTAATTAGGTATTGTAATTAATAATGTAAGGCAACATTATATTGTCACTAAAACTACAGAAAATGGAAGTGATAATATATATTTAGATAATAAATAAAATGTATGCTTTCATGAAGGCTCATTTGCTTTTAGTAATATCACAAACAAAAAAACTACTTATAAATTATTAGTTCTCCCATAGAGATTGTACATATTACACTACCGCTTATCCACTACCGCTTATCCACCAGGTTTATCTTCATTAACATTTGCATATTTTTCACTAATTAAACAAGGGATAAATCTAAATTGTAAAACATATTTGAAAAGTAGAATAATCAGGCTCTGTAATGAGCCCAAACATGGTGCAATATGACTGAGGATAGCTCTGTGACAGCGAGTTTAATCTGAAAGAAGAGTGAAAAATGTAACGTCACCAGCTATTTGGGGGTCCCACCATACGACACATGACCTTCTATAATTAATGTACATATGACTTTTCATGATCCCAACTTCACTTATGCGACCCTTGTACCACTTCATCTACCCCTTCAGAATGTCCGTCTTTTTTTGTAAGCCATAGGGTGTAAGGAATCTCTAGTATGTGCATGTCCGCCTTCCCCTTAGGTTGTAGTTGCTGCTAAAACTTGGGTGGAAATGGTCCATCTTTTGGGTTTCTTCAACAATGTCCCTAAATTTAGTAAAGCTAGTTAGAAGAATTGACAAAAGTTTCGTCTGGTGGTGCGTGTTTAAAAATCCAAAGGAAATAGAAGGGGGTGTAGAGGTCCACCTCTACGCAAAAATCTGTGCAAGGGAGACCCTGGTCCAAAATGTCCACTTCCTTCATGTTTCACACCCCAAATAATTCTGCGTTAGGTGCTGTACGAGGATCAACTATAACAATTTAATTTGCTGTGAAAAGCATACCAAATTAGTTTGTTTGTCGCAAGAACCCTCTGTGTATAGTTTTGTGAATATACAATTTATGGTAGAGAGAGCTATTGGCTGAATCTCAGCTTAAGTATTTCTTCCTTACACTATTATAGTAGGGTTATAATATCAGAATCCCATTCTAGAAGTTTGGGGACGAAGGTTTGAAAGATGTTTTTCTATAGTTTGAAGGGTTGCTGAATCCGAATTTTGGGTCCAACCTCTGGGAAATTGGGGGAACTTTGTAAATAAGGGGGTAAAAATTTGTACAGGGGTAATATTTGAAAATCCCAGTAAATTGTGTTTATATGTACACAATGTATTGGTCTCATTATAAGGATTAAAAAAGGTAAGTTTGTCAGGTTCTGACCTTAGTTAAACAGGTACAGCCCTCTAAGGTCAAAGGTCATCCTAGGGGTAATCGTTACCAGTGCTCCGATTTCGTTGAAACTGGTGTCAAATTGTCGTCTTGCCTGAGATTACAATGTTTGGCATTGGTTTTCGTTAATTCATGGGGGAAATGTAACAAGGAACTACAGGGGGTCTATAGGGGTCACCAAAACTGGACCTCAAATGGCTACCAGCTGTCCCGAAAAAATTGAAATGAATTTTCTGCTTCAGTAGGCCGAGGCACAAATTTGACACAGGTTCAAACCAAACCTGAGCACTGGGATTTTTTTGCCCCAGAAGACCTTGAACCCCCTTATCGGGCTGATAGCCAGTAGTGAAAAAAATCAAACCTATACAAAACTATACCTTTTTTTAATCAAATATAACGGAGACAAATACATGGTGTAACTTTTAAAACACAATCAATTTGATATGATTTCAAATTTACCCCTGTACAAAGTTTACCCCCTTATTTTACGAAGTTCCCAACATTCCCCGAGGTGTTGGACCCAATAATTCTGCTTCAGCACCCTTCAAACTATATTAAAACATCTTCAAACTTCTTCCCCAAACTTATAGCCATGGGAGTCTCTTCATAAACCCTACTAAAGGCAATGGGGAAATGTAATGGATGTTTTGGTTTTAGTTTGTTTTTCATATACAATTTTGGGAACCCAAGTTTTTTCCAGTGCAGAATTGCATGGAGAATCTAAAAATCATGGGTGTCTGTTTTTAAAATGTGTTCTTGGGTGTTTTATAAGGGGGCATTTGTACAGGGGTAAAAATAAAATTATTTAAATTGTTTTAAATTTATACCAGTCTGTTCGGCGGATCTAAGGTTTATAAAAAGGTTAGGTTGCCATATTTACGACCTATTGTTTAGACAATAGGCTCAGAAAGTAAGGTTCATTTATTATAGAATGGTCCGGATTTTGTTGAACTGGTTTTAAATCGTTCATTGGGTCATACTAAATAAGCAAACGAAAATTAATATAGATTCTGTGTTCACTTCTAGAGTGAGCACTTTTAGAGATATGAATTAGTGGCTCCCATAAGACCCTCGGGAACCCACGGCCATCATTTGCCCCTATTAAATTATTATCAAAACGTTCATTGACAATGTGACCTTTATATGTTCGGCTTCTGTACAGTAAGCGAACAATTTGTCACCATTTTTGGAAATAAACGAGAATCGAAAATTTTACCCCAGTGTGACCTTGAACCAGTTTTTCATTGTACTATTGTACTATAAACTCTCAGGTGGGCATACTAGACCCCTTCTGTAATCCTTGAAAGGTAATGAACTGAATGGTATACTTTAAAACACATTTTCCCCCTTGTATATTTTGCCCCCGTATAAACCAGTGTAAATCTTGCCCCCTAGAATTTCATCCAAAGAACACATTTTAAAAAATGACACCATGATTTTTGGAAAATCCTCATCAATTTTCGATTTAGATAAACCTTGGTTTGCAAGATTGTATTGAAATTTTCACCAAAAAATACAGTTCCACCCCCCTCATGACTATTACTGTGTAAATCAAATTGGAGGAATGAACGGGAAATGAGCTTACAACTGGCTATATATTTGCATAAGTTGTTGATGGAAGTTTCTAAATTCTTGCAGGATACTAGGCTTATGCTGATTACAAAATTCCGGTTGAGTGAAGTGATCCCAAAGAGGACGCAAGTCATAAGAATCAGAGCACATTTTTTTTGGAGACACACTGTATATCTGTTAAAATCTTTAAGCAATTTCTTACCGTGCCTCTTATTGGCTAAATACATCATATAAGTCTATGTATAGCCGAATAATTGGCTGGGATTAGACCTCATACAAGTGGTTATATAATAATACTTGTGTTATCTTGAGTTGCTAAGGCATAGGTCAAGTGCTCTTGAATTGTCAAGTGGAACATTACAGTATTTCAGTGGAACTAAAATGAATTTGGTCTAGCCAATTTTTGCCCCCCCCCAAAAAAAAAAATGTGTGTGTGTGGGCTATGTTATTCATCAGATGGATCATAAAGGGTGGGCGGTGGATGGGCAGCAAAAGCAGATTACTCCACTGTACAGATAAACTGATCACTCAATGAACTTATAACATGACAGTGGTTGTGGGTGTTTAGAACATGATAAGGTTTTTTTTCATGTGCTATATACTTTTTGGACAGGTTGTGAATATTAATGAGCTCATTTGCATATTTTGTAGAGAAAGCATTAATACTCTACAGCGAAACTGATTAGTCAATCACCTTCTAACTTAGCCTGGTGATAGAACATTATCAGGTCATATGCTGTATTCCTTTTTGGACAAGTATGAATATTAATGAAGCTTATTGTATATTTAGCAATGTAAAATGTAATTAACCAATGTGGGCGCCATCTTAATTACGCACAGTGCAATTGTTGTTGATATTATATGAAAAAATCTTAGGCTTTATGAATTTTGTGACCCCTATATTTTGTTTGCCTGATTTTCTTTTCAGGGAGTTGTATGGTAATTGCAGTGGCTGGTATTGCACATACAAGATAATTAAAAGTAAGTTATGTATGATTAATTTGATATACGTGATCATATTGAATACAGGTTCCTTGTAACTTTATAGCTTACATAAATGTCCGAATGAATTGAATAGGAAATCATTGTTATGGTAATCTTTCACTCTTGCCAGAATCATGTACGTTATCCACTAGTGGATTATCTGCAACCCCTCCAAAAATAGTCCGCTATTAGTGGAATAATTGCGCACGGGATCCTCAAATAGTCCACTAGTGGAATAATCGCACACGGGGTGAGCAAAACTCCTTTCATAAGGAAACGGCGGATCATTCTGGGGAAGGAGTTTTTTGTGCACACGTGCGCAATTTTATTTCACTAGTAGATATTTGAGGGATCACGTGCTTATATAATATATCTATATATATAAATAATATTATTATATATATATATTGACTAGATTGTTGAACCATAGGGCGAAATATAATATTCGTAGTCTATAATGAAACTTTCTTATATGTAAGTAATAATTCATATCTTTTGTTAGCTAATGAGATTATCTCTCATATTCATAAATTAAATTCATTTATTTTGACGAATTAAAGCGCAAACAAAAGATAACGTTAGGCGAAACAACATTTCGCCCAAAGTAAAAGTCGATGTTTATGAATAGAAAATTCGCCCTAGCGTTAGGATATAGTGATATATTAAATAGATATATATATATATATATATATATATATATACCTATCTGACTAGAATGCCATGACTGATTTTATTGATGTGGGTATGAAGGCCATGGGTATCGCCCATGTCATCTGTCTGATAAATACGCATAATATCAAGTGACCTCATTTGCCTATTTGTTCTGATTGCTAATAACAAAAGTAAAACCTTTTGAAATGCCAAACAAAGACCAATTTCATGATTATCATGTTTTTGAGGAGTCCAAGTGTTGAAAATATCAGATCCGAAACATGATAATTCATAAAATCGGATGATTTACCCCATAATTTATTGGTCGCGCTCTGAGTTTTAAAAATAATGGGCTCAACTGCGTCTCGCACAAATATTTTTGCCAACTCATAGCCCGACCAATAAATTTGGGCTCCATCAATTCCAATTTTATTGAAACTTGGTATTTAATAGTAGTGGTGCGGCCAAGTATCACCCATGTGGTCTATCTTCACTTAAATTTATGAATATTAAGTTTTGTTATCTCATTATTTTTGCATTGGTTGTTTGTTGGCTAATAACAAGGTAAACCTTTGGCACAAGCCAATGATCATGTCCGTTGGTTTGTGTGACACAATATTACCCATGTTGCCTATCTTTACCAATTCATATTTGAATGAAGGCTTCAAACTGTTGATAATATATGTTTGAAATTATGGGAAAGTAGTTATTACATGATAATCCAGTAAAGAAAGCATGCTAAAATGCCTTTTGGATGATTTCCAAACATTTCACTTTGGTCAATATACGTCATGTGACCGTGTACAAACAAGCGTTAAGTCATGGCCCGCTGTGACAAACACCAAAGTTGATTAAAAAATCATGCAATTCAGGCTGAATTTATATTAATATTAAATGATTTTAATATAAAATTTTGTAAGTATATAGTTAGCAGAAAGGAAAGTACGCGGTAAACATGAAACAGCGTCATTCATAGGTTTGGGTATGAATGTTGTTATAAACAAGCATCATCCTAATAAATCCTATGAACTGAACCCCTAATTCAGAGGTTCCAAACTTTTTCGACGAGACCCAATTCTTGACACTGGCTGCAGCGACCCCCATCCATACCAAAATAATATATCTCAACAAGAAATCTGACCAGACAAGAAAAAATGTGATGAAGGTTGAAGGTGTTATGGCCTCTCCATGTCAGTGGCCAAACAAAGTTTTCAAGCCAGGCGGAAAAGGGAATCAAGGTGGTCTATACTACTGGAAATCTGAATTACTGATGACAGGAAGGAAGCAAGGGCCAATCATAAAAATCATTAAAATAAGAAACAGAATCTGAATGTACCAACCCACTCCGTGAGGAGGAAGCACTAATTCGGTCGAGCATATCGCAAGGGCATGGTGCTCCCCATTCTAAAACAAGTGCACATGAAGCTTGCCAAATACTACTATTCATTATAATCGAGGTGAATTGGTCTTTGACAACAGTCCTTGTAAGTGACATTTTTGATGACTTGCGCTCGAGGCGCGCGGAAATTTTAACAAATTACAACCTCAATTGATTAATCAAAACATCAAAACAGTTTGGCTTGTTGCATAGTTTTAATGATCTATTGCCAATTCTGTTTCCTGCCTTAGCACAAGTGCTTTCATTTTCATTTCAATTAACTTGACCCCCTTTTAAGGGTCTGCGACCCCAAAGGGGTTGCGGACCCCAGGTTGGGAAACCCTGACACTACTTTATTACAGGACAAAGTATTGCTTTATGGATCTCTTGGAAAATTTATTACAGAGGACATTTCCCAGTCTGATAGTAGGGTGTGGACAACAGTAAAAAAAGACCTCCAGGATATACATCAAATATTTGGTGAGGATGGTTCAATTTGTTGTGGTTTTGTCTTTGACTTGTACCACTTTAAGGGGGTGACCAAATATAGTCCATTTTCATGTTTTTCCCTCACATATAAGCATATCACCCCAAAACATTTTACAAATTTTGAGTTAAAATCAGTCAGGAAGCTGTGGATAGTAGAAGCAAAAATTATAATAATAAATTAGCCAATAGGAAAGTGTGTTTAATAAATGTGCTATGGGGGGGCTATACCACTTTGGGGACTACTTGGTTCTAAATCGAAAGGGAACAAACATTTCCGGGTCCTTAAATTGTCGATCGGGTCACCCACCTGAAGCATTTAAGTTTAAGCTCAATATTTAATCAGCGAGACTTTCATGTTTTGGTGTGTGCTGTGTGTTCATGTGAGGCGTTGTAAACGTTAACACGGTTATACCGTTACATGAACCCAAGGACCGTGGTTGTACGTAAGGAAAATGTGGGTTAGACGTGTACACAAGTGGTAAAATTTAAAAAAAGGCAAGCTTAAATGTCTGATTCTGAAAGGCAAAATGCCACTTGTAAAATTAAACTAAGTTTGACCTCACTTGATGGTTTTGCTGCCATAATAGGAATTAATTGTTTATTGATCAGGGTTCATACAGGTTTGTGAAAACATTGCGTCCAGTACGCAAATTTCTTGCCTGAGGTTGCAAAAATGTGCCTTTAGATAAACCAATGGCAAGTTTAACAAGTAGGAACAGAAGGTTTTTTGCAATCTGTATACAATTTTTCAAGACGGAAGCATTTTGAAAAATTGGCCTTGTACAATGACCAATCAACAGTTCAATGACCTTTATAACATTTTCACCCATACATCTCTTATGAACATCACAGATATGTCAACTATATATTCATGATCCTTATGACAAAACAAAGTGGGCAAAATTGTAAAAAAAATACATCATCTGCTCAGCAAAAAAACGCAACTCTGTGGTATCAAATGTGGTATTGTGTGCACTTTGTTGCTAACCATATTATGATATAAATTCTTGTATGTGCGTGCCTGTACCTATTAACTCCTACCCTAATTTTGTGGGTCTCACACACCAGGGAATTTAGCGATAAAGATTGGCAATTACTGACCTCCCGTTGGCAAACCTGTGTGGGCAGACCAGCTGATATCGGGTTGCAGTTTCATTGAAAAACGGCCTCGAGGCAAGACGTTATGGCTAGAAATCTAGAGCAGGCTCTGGTCAGAATTGCTGTCTCTCTAGCTTTCAGCAGTGGTTCAACTGCACTGCGCTAAAACAATGGAAGTAGCCCAAGTCCAGGTTAAAGGTGCTTGTTCCGATCACCTCTGGGACCCCCTGATTTACCCAGAAGTAGTATAATTTTTGATATCAGATGAAAGGCCGTATTTTTCTCATTATCGTCCTGAAAGATATAAACAAAAAACTGCCGTTTTAATGGTTAACCATCAGTATTAGTACAGTAGTGAATAGGGCCTTGCAATGTGCATTATTGCTTCTATTATCAAAACCGCAAGTTCGTTTCCCACAATACTTGATGGTAAGTGTATGCAGGTGCCATGCTCTCATATCAAGTAGAGAACACGATACACATAAATGGAACACCCACCTTCAGTGTTAAACTAACTAAACTAACAAAATGACTTATCGTTTTGCGACTTTCTGTTTTGAATTGCAGAATCAATTGCCCTAAAAAAGGATGAAGTTAAAGGAGTGGATTATCCCAAAACGGCTGTTCAATTTGTGGATTGGAAACGACCCCAAAGGCAGCAGTTCATGACATCCTAATAATACATCAATGGAACTGAGCAACACCCATACAATTATGACTATGTCATGAAATTGGCATGGGAAAATCACTTTAAAGCAATCTCCATTCCATGATTACCAGGTGGACCCAGCAAATTCGACTTACTTAATGAAATGCTCAAAAAGGTGCTCATACACCATACTAGTGATGACGTCCACTCTCGAAGGGTATGGGCCCAAAAGAGCACTATCAGGCAGCTCATTGCAAATCAATTGAAAACAATAGAGGATTCAGTAATTCCATTTATATTTGACAAAGACATAACAGATTCCCCCTCACCTGATAAATTGTCCATCCTTAAGACATTCTACAGGTTTCACAAGAGCGTATGTTAAGCGATCATCAGACTTCGATTAGAAAACAACGAGAAGCAAGTTTACCTGAACGTCAACCTGATACTGATGCAGTGGATTCCTTACTGAGGAATAAACAAAATTGGCAATGATTAAGATTTGGTCCAGAACATTATGTAACCCGGGGGCCTTTTCCTTGTTTTTTGTTTTTCCGATTTTTCCAAGGTTATGATGCATTGTATTCGTTCGGGGGTGCACAACAAATTATTCACTAAAAAGTGCAAAGCTATCAAGGTTATTTTTTCAAAAACAGGAAGCTACAAATCGCATGATATTCATATGGACGATAGAAATTGATGTTTAACATGCAGAACATGAGAAAACAAAATCATGTTTCATCGCAAACGATGTGCACATGGTGGTCATTCCTAGATACGAGTGATGTGATGCGGTGGTTGTGAATTTAAGCTATGCTTTTCTTTAATTTGAAGTAACATGAAAAGACGGTGGTCAAACATCATTATTACAAGCAAAACTTTCTAAAATCTTCAGGGGAAAAAAAGCTTATTTGATATCAAAACACCGACGATGCCTCAAGTTTTGCAGCGAGTATATATAGTCTAGGCATGACTGGAACCCGTAACCCCTGCCACAGGGGTTAATGATTTCATATCCGGTTTTGCGCACCCCAAAGGGTGAGGTCCTGAATAGGCCCATGTTAGCCATGTCGCGTCTGTCAATAGGAGCTACATTGACAGTTTGGTCATTCTTTATGAAAGCTTAAAAAGGAGTTGCCATAATCCGACCCATCGACAACTTCTGAATTCGGAAACCTTAACAGAATAAACCTGTGCTTTATTACATGAAGGGTTTCCAAAGTCATGCGTCTTGTAATGGGTCAGATGGGTCAAGTTATGGAAACTCCCTTAAAAGCATATTCAAGATAAAACAAGTGCAAGTTAATATCTCTTTCATTAAATTCAAAACTGATTTCAAATGAAACATGAACTAAACATTATGGTTACCATATTCACCTTATTTGGCTTGCAGGAAGAGAAGGATTCTCGTTCCATTTCCATGGTTGCAGAGCTCTCAGCACTTCTTAATCCCGAACATGCTCTGGGTGCTAATTGGAAGAGATTGGCTGGTTTTGAATTGGAATCTAAACATTGAATGAGAGTGCCAAACTTAGAAAAGGAAAATGATCTCAAATAGGAAAGTTTTGAGTTGTGGGAACAGTGCAGAAAGGACATTGTGATCTCCAAGCAGCTCGGATGGAAAAATGGATAGAACGACTGTTTAATAATACTTAAAAAATACATGGAGTAAGTAATTAAGACACTATCGTGTTTAACGAAAAGATTCAAAAATATTTGAAATTTGCAGAAATAACTTATAATTGAAGGACAAGTGTGTAGATAATATATAACTTTTTTCAACTGAAAACTTAACAGAAAAGGAAGAAAATTGGCAGGGCTTAAAGATATGAATCTCCATTCAAGTACATGTTGTAGTATAAGTGTCCGTACGGACCGTAATGACTAAAAGGTAGAGTTTGTCCCGTATCAGGTTAATTGCAGTCTTGTAGGGTATGTTAGGATACCTATACCGTTACAACTTGGGTGGTGGGCTATCGAAAGACTGGCCGCATGCTGTCATGAAGGGCATCGGTTGCTTGCTTTATTAAATCATCACACAGCAGTATGCTCAGTGAATGTGAGGTGAGTCTGGCAACCCCCGTAGGGGGAAACAAACAGATTTAAACTTTAGTTTAATAATACTACTACTACATTTAAAAAATAAAATGAACGGGAAACAAAACAACAGCATTTGTGATTTGTGTTGCATGCTGGAGCCGGAAGACACATTGGCTGGTATTATCAACCGAGAGTCTAAATTTAGACCCAGGTTTAAATCGGGTTAGTCCTACATGAAGGACCTTTCATCATACTATGGAAAGTCTAAAAAAAAAACAGGTGAGAAAATTTGCATGGAGGGCTGAAATTCCTCATGGAATTTCTCACCTGTTATAGCAAACCTTTAGAGGTATGTGCCAGGAAAAGGTACATCATGTCGGACTCAGGCGTTTAAACCCAGGTATAACGTTAGACTACCTTTGAGAAAACCAGCCATAGTAATTTCATTTCCACAAATGCAGTAACAGTTAAGGCTGACTCGAGATTTACCGATGAGGGCACCCTCTATTTTCAAACAAATCATGTTTTTTGCAGTAATGTAATGTTGTCTATAATACAATCACTGTGTGAAATAGTTAACCTCAAATTAAAGTCCTTCATGTAGAAAATCATATCTTTGTTATAAATTCTGGATCTGGAATATTTCCTATACACATTCCTATGGCACTGTTATACTATACAAAACATGTCACTGCATCAAAACAAAAGAATCTGAGTTTCATGCTCAAATTCTGGATTCAGATTTTAGGTGACTATCTTTAGTTCAAGCTGACAATTTGTAATTAAAGGTGCTTATTCCGATTTATGTTGATGTGTTCCTACTTGATATGCGAGCCTGGCACTTGTTACAGACGCCCATCAAGTACCGTGAGGAAACAAATTTGCAGTTTGATTATAGAAGCAATAATGCATATTGCAAAGCGATCCTATTTCATACTGTGCTGAGATTGATGGTTAACCATTAAAGCAGCAGGTTTTGGGCGAGGGTTGCCTACGGGCTACCCGCTATATTCGCTTGGGTTTTGACCTACTTTTCAATAGCAGTGTTTCAGAAAATTTCCGTGTTGTTTATATCCTCTAAAATCTCCATGCATGATAGTTTATGAAATGTTGTGGCCATTTTTACGTCATATTGGATATGTGCTCAATAAGATAAGCCCAGCGAAAACATGAACGTACATTTCAAAGAGATTTAATGTTCAAAAGAGTAGAAATACAAAGCGATCACACTTCCACACATGCTACGGTCGTGAGCGGTGTGGAATAAAAACACGACGGGGTAACACTAAAATAAAAACATGAATATAGAGGGCGTAACGGCAACAGGGATTGCGGCCAGAATCCCAAATTTAGACATCGCCATTGGCTTAACACGTAAAAACGAATTTGGACACAATTTAGGTTTAATATGATTTTAAAAAACATAAAAATATTTTTATTTGAAAGTTTGTTACAGTGATTCTGGTTAACATCGTCCCTTTGACAATTGTTATGAGTACAATGAATTAAACGGATGCTTAAAGGGGGATGGCCCGAATTAAGATATAAAGTTTTCATCTTGAGAGATCGGCCTTCATCCAAAACCCCACTGTAAAGTTTCGCAACCATATTTCAATCCCTGTGGCTGTGGGAGCTAAAACGAGATTTTGTAAGTGACCTTTACCTAGATGCGTATGACCTTTGATCTCATTTTAGTATTATAGATAGAGTGCAATTGCACACTTCTTATAAAATGTGATATTTACGATTCAATACGGTGGAATGACAGGCAAGATGTCATGAAGTTTGTATATGATTGAAGAGGTAAAGGCGTACAATGGTGTGGATGAACATGTTTGAAGACATTTTGAAAATTAAGGTCTTTGGGTGACAGAGGAGTAAAAGTTAGGAAAATTAAAATGAAGTCATTGGGTGACAATGTTGCGACGTGGAGCTTTACATTTTGGGAAGGGCTTTCTAATATTTAAAACAAAATGTTATTGATACGTTGGGTACGTGTGCGAATCATGTAAAAATACTTTACGTCCGTAGGCATATACAAAATATCTGGAATTGCTCTTCCAGTTTATGCTGGGGTGGGGGGAGTCTTGAAGTGGTCAATCTTGTGTGGGTAAGTATAGCGTGATTGTTTTCCCGAATAAGGTGTACTATGTTCTATAGTATGTTGATTGGCAAATTTTCTCTTAAAAAATCGTAAATGTCAGAGGGATATGAAGCGCCTAGTCACTCTGTGTTAAAATATTTACGTTATGTATGACTCGGCATAATCTGTGCAAAAAGTCACATATAAGTCAAAACTCCTTCCCTACCTTTTCATTGGAATGTCCCTTTAACTCGCCCTTTCCTTTTAAAGGAATTTTAGTTGTTTATATCTTGGGAAATTGAAAGGATTTGAGGGCTCAAATTTCAGGAAGACATGAGAAAAATACGCCTTTCAACTGATACAAAATCAATACTAATTCCGGGTAAACAGGGGGGCCCACCCACAAAGACGATCGGAACAAGGCACCTTTAATCCACACACATAAATCTAAAAATCTCCGCAACAGCCTTTAAGTTATATTTGGTCACAAGAACCTTCTGACTTGAGCGCTTCATCTGGCAAGGGTGCAACTAGACACCTAATGACCCCCCTAAGATGACCTTTGACCCCATTTTTCACGTGCATGATCAGGCAGGCAGCAGGTGTTGTCCGGGAACACTGTATTGTTAACATAGAATTTGTTTTACTGTTTCTGTCACAAATCAAAACGGTATGTTTCCTTGTAAAAAGGATGAAAAACTAAGTGTTGTTGACTAGCGATACCAGAGAGTGTGTTGAGTCTATGCACAATGCAACCAGTTGTGTGTGAAATTTCACTCATATGGTAATGTGGATCCCACATAAAACCTTATTCTTAAAACATACCTGACTTGTTTGCACTCATTTTAGCCCACAAAAGCACTGTATAGCATAATTTTAGGCATGTGGTGATGCTGCACTTATTCCGTTATAAAGACTGCCGAATTCAGAGGTGGGTCAGACAAAGTGGGTTCACAAAATGAACACCCCAGTTCTTGAATGGGAGACAGTATCATTGATAAATATTGTTTTTTGTTCAGCTTCAGATTCAAAGCAGACAGACGATAATGAAAATAGTATGATGACAGTGATGATGATAAACCCTCATCTTCAGAAGTGTTACTTGAGACACTGGAGAAAGCACCAGCGCCACCAGCTTTTGACCCAAACAAGCCATTATTGTCTAGTTCATGGGGTCAAAAATTTCTTAGACAAGGTAATTAAAGTGCAATCAAGTTATCAAATGTCCATTTTAGGTAATATTTTTACCAAAAACGGATATCTTTAAAAATTAAACTGATGATCGACTGCTGGTTTGTGACAAATGAATGGTGGCATATTCATTCTTGGAGACAACTGGATCTGCATTTCAAAACCAACTAGAGGCAAATTGTGCTCGAAGAGCACGACCTAGCCTGGGGATGATCACTTGCGACTAGGCGTCACATCTGTTTTAATGTCATGTTAAGGGGCACTTTGGCTGAAATGACCACTTGCTGATCACTGATCAAAATTTTGTGTACACCCTATGTGCACTGACCATAGGCAAGTGAACCTAGACGACTCCAGGAGGGACCCAGGATAACTATAAACCGAGTTTCAGTTTGACCTTTTGACCCCTTACCGATGGCTCACAGAGCCGTTGTCAATTGTGGACCTCTTCATTTTCATTATGCCTCAGATGATAGCTAGATAGGTCAATTAAGCTTTTTTATATTGACCCCTTGATGAACCCCATTTTGACCGTTAACCCCAAATTGGGTACAGTGCTGAAACATGACAAATAGAGCTTTTTCCAGTGGTTCTTGTGAACAAATTTTACAAAAATATCTACTTTGGTTGATGAGTTATAGCGTTTTTGCATATTAATTAGCTCATTTGCATATCTTACAGATGACCCTTGGAGCCAATATTCTGTCATATGATTCGTCTCAACACTATCCGCAACTTTTGCACAGACATCACCTATCCAAGTCTTATCGTTTTTGAGATATAGCATTTTTGCATATTAATTAGATATGGCCCGCCATTTTGAATGTTAATGCACTCCGATCGTTTATTGTGTACATCCTATATGAAGTGGTCTAAGGATTATTGTGAACAAATTTGGAATCTATAACTTCTTGTCTGTAGGCAAGTAGGCTTTTTTAAAGATTTTTAAAAAAATGGCGGCTACTTCCGGGTTACGTGACCTTTGACCCCAATCTGAGTAACACCTATGCAGCTGGTGGTCAGCGGTTATTCTGAGCGAATCTTGTTCAAAAATAGGCATAAGGGTTTGGCAATAGTAGCATTTTGAACAAAACTGGAAGTGGTGGGAAACAAAGAAGATCAGGAAGAAAGAACTAGAGGCAATTTGTGCTCAAAGAGCACGACCCTAGTCGTGGAACTTTTGCACATTTGGTAATTTGACCTTTTGACCCCTAACCATTGGCCATATAACAGGGTCTCACTGTGGGATTTTATTTCATCTTTCATTAATCCTACAAGTGGTATATGTATTTTTGCAAAGGGCAATTTTGATATTTGGCATATTTTGACCTTTTGACCCCTAAACGACGGGTCAAAGAGTGGGGTCACTGGGAACTCTTTTTCATAATTATCGATGCCCTCACGCTGGCATAATTAGATTAGTCAATTAAGCTTCTTCAGATTTGACCCACAGAGACCCCATTTGACCTTTTGACCCTATGTTGTGAGCACGGATAATAGAGCTTTTCCAGTGGTTCTTGTGACCAAATTGACATTTATACCTAGTTTGGTTATGAGTGATAGCGTTTTTGCATATTAATTAGCCCATTTGCTTATCTTACAGATGACCCTTGGGGCCAATATTCTGTCAAATGATTCGTCTCAACACATATATCCGCAACTTTTGCACAGACATCACCAATCCAAGGATTATCGTTTTTGAGGATAGCATGTTTGCTATTAATAGTGATGGACGCCATTTTGATGTAATGAACTCGATCGTTTATCGTGTGTACATCCATATATGAAGGCTGGTCTAAGGATTCTTGTGAACAATTTGGATCGATAACTTCTGGTCGTTAGGAAAGTAGGCTTTAAGATTTTAAAAAAGGCGGTTCTTCCGGTTACGTGACTTTGACCCCCATCTGAGTACACCCGATATTGCAGCTGGGGGGAGGGGCGCGGTTATTGGTTATTCTGAGCAAATCTGTCAAAATAGGCCTAGGTTGGACACTAGTAGCATTTGAAAAGGAGCTGGGAAAGTGCGGTGGGAAACAAAGAAGAATCAGAAGAAAGAACTAGACATTTTGTGCTCAAAGAGCAAGAACCCTTGTGTGGAATGTGCACATTTGTATTTGCCCTTTGACCCTTAACCAGTGGCCCATTATAACAGGGTCACTGTGGACCTTTTTTCACTTTCATAATCCTACAAGTTGGTATATGGATTTTTGCATAGGGGCAATTTGATAGATTTGGCAGATTTTGACCTTTTGACCCCTAAAAGATGGGTCAACAGAGTGGGGTCACTGGGGAACTTTTTCATAATTCATCGATGCCTAACGATGGCAATAATTAGTTAGTCAATTAAGTTTCTTTTCAGATTTGACCCACAGATGGACCCCAATTTGACCTTTTGACCCCATGGTGTGAGCACGGATAATAGTCTTTATCAGTGGTTCTTGTGACCAAATATGACATTTTACCTATTTGGTTGAGAGTTATAGCGGTTTTTGCATATGATATTAGCCATTGCATATTTACGATGGACCCTTGAGCCAACATATGTCATATGATTCCTCTCGGAACTAGCCGCAACTTTTGCACAGACATCACCTATCCAAGTCTTATCGTTTTGACGATATGGCATTTTTGCAGATTATAGATATGGCCGCCATGTGGAATGTAATGCTGAACTCGATGTGTTGATATGTGTACATCCTATATGAAGGAGGGTCTAAGGATTCTTGTGGAACAAACTTTGGAATCTATACGTGTTGTTTGTAGGACAAAGTAGGCTTTGAAGATTGACAAAATGGCGGCTACTTCCGGTTATGGACCTTTGACCCCAATCTGAGTACACCCCCATATGAAGCTTGGGGTCAGTGGTTTCTTTGACCAACTTGGTTGATATGGGGTCACGTTTGGTACTAGTAGTAATTTCAGAGACTTGGAAAGGAAGAAAAGAAAGAAGAAAAAAAATAGGATCGATGTGCTTTAGAAGCACAGGTCTATCATGCGGGTTTACTATTGAATGTCCATGTCCCTTTGACCCCAACTATGTTACAGGTCCCAAAGAGTTAGCAATGATTTTGAATTCATTTTTCAAATTTGATGAGTTAAACTTATAAATTAGCATATAAAATAGGATAAATAATTAAGTAAATATATAAAACTAGACGACTCCAGGATACGATGTTCAGGTTGATGTAAGTAGACAAGAATGCAATGACAGTGGTATCATCAATAATCAAGTTTTCCCAGATGGGGCCAGTTGGTTACACAATTACCATGTAGACTACATTTCATCTGTCGTTGAGAGGGAACTTGAGCCCTACAAGATGACAGAGGATCTCTAGCAATATAAGCAACTTTGATATTTTGTTATTTGACCTTGACACCAGAACGATGGCTCACAGAGCGAGGGTCACTGTGGACTCTCTTTCACTTTTCATTGATGCCTACAAGATGACATGGCTATTTAGGTCAAATAAGGTTCTTTTATATTTGACCCCTAGATGACCCATTTGACCTTTTGATCCCAAACTGTGCACACCCTATATGAACCTTAAGTCAGTGGTTCTTGTGAAAATTTGACATAACTATTCTTACTTGGTTGACTAGTTATAGCGTTTTTGCATATTTAAATTAGCTCATGCATCTTCTTGCATGTGAACCTATTGGCCAATATCTGTAACGTTGTTATTTGATCGTCTCGGGACATTATCCGCAACTTTGGCGCAGACATCACATATACCAGGTTGTATCATTTTGAGATATAGCAATTTTGCCTATTATAGATAATTGCCGCCATTTTGAATGTTAATGAGTTCCGATCATTAATTCGTGTACAAGCTTGTATGTATACACTTGACCAAAGACGATGCTCAGGCGGAATTTTACGTTAGCGCACCTAATCTGTAGAAGAAATAGGCCTCAAAAGATTTTAGTTTTTAGTTTTTGACCTCTATTGACCCCTACGAGAGGTCAAAGGTCAAACATATTACAACCCATGGTGTAACTGGGTCAGTGGTTCTGACCAATTTTGGTACATATCGGCCCCAGCGTTGGCACTAGTAGCATTTTGAAGCAAGTCAAAGGAAGAAAGAAAAAAGAAGAAGAAAATGAAAGAAATCGAGAGAGCGAAGGACAGTATATCATGCGGGCTGCCACCGCATTGATATAATTGATGGAATAAGGACCTTATCGTTGCCGACTAGGTAAGAACGCACACAAATACAGGACCTAGCGGTGCTACGCACACGGCTAGGTAATCACTACAAACATGTTTATGAGAATCATAAGCTTGCCAGTTTATATCATATTTAAAGTTTGTGTGAAGTATATAGATGAAAGGGTTCAAAATCAAACACTGATTACCAATAGGTAAGTTGGTATGGTACATTGTCTTAAAAATAAATTGTGCTGCAGTTCTAAGAACTTGATGGGGGGTATGTCACGGATTGCAGTGCCACAATCATAGCGTGATGCAGTATAGTATTTCGGGGTAGAGATTACAATTTTGGTGTTTCCGTAAATTGACCCATTTCTTTCGGACACCACTTATGAATTTGGAAACCTGAACGGAATAAGCCATGCTGTTTTATGTGGTTTATTTTGGCACTTATGGAAACACCCCACTATTTGGGCAACATCACCAAAATGCAGATGCAGGGAAGTGTAAATTAACTTCAAGCTTATCTGACCTTTGGTTATTTTTTCTATTCTTTTTTGGTATAAGAAATAACAAAATCAACATTAATTCCATGTTTGTTGGAATTCTCTGTTTGAAGGATCAGGAGATTGTTAAAAAGCGGAGAAGAAAGTGTTAGCTCCATCTTCGACACAAAGGATGACACCAGGAACTGCTCACAGCCACCAGGCTAGCTCAAAAAAGTATGTTCTGTAGTCGTCCCAATAAGCACCCACCCATCACACACACAAAAAAAAATTGCTAGGACATCTTCCGGGTGTTTCCGTAAGGTGACCCTTCTGACCCACTTTTTCTCTGACGCACTTATGAATTCTTAAACCTTAAAGGAATCAAGCATGTGGCTTATCGTGAAGGGTTTCCAAATTTTTTATATGTGTTGCCTTATGGAATGCCGTGATGACAGGCAACATTAGCAGTCCAAGGTCCCTGATGTATCTTTGTGGGCTGCCAGCTAGAGCTGGCAGGACCACTTAGCAATCTGTTGTGCATGTGTATGTGTGTGGCAACTAAAATGTTAAGTTTTTAAAAATTGACCTCAATTGAAAAGTTGAAGTCAATTTGGAACCAAATTTGTTTTATTGGTGAGCCATGGGAATCCCTCATCTGAATGAGGTCAAAGTTCATGTGCGTTCAGAAGTCATGTGTAGTCAAGTTGAAATAGGCTAAAAATGTAAAATGGACTTAAATTGAAAAGTTGAAGTCAAACTGAATCATCTGTGTATATGGATCCCATGATTCAGTCCACATACTAAGTTCAAAGGTCATGTGAGGTGAAGTTGTAAGATTGGCTGGGCAGCCTACAGCTTATCTCTTTAATGTAAGCAAAGCGGGAAAGGCAAGCACCACAAAATTCTAGTTAGTATGTGCTGCTCATGTTTTTTCCCCCATAGGAATGACATATTTATGTGAATCGAAATATTCCTTAAAGTGACAGGAGGAGATTTTTTTAGGATTGAATTTCTCTCAAATTTTCACTGGATCGGTTGTAGACCACCTACCGAGAACTTTTGGAAAGTTATTGTGACAACCGGTGCAAAAAAACCGCAAACCTTGTTTTGAACTTGCCTGCTATCGTAAATCGTCCCCATAAGAAACCCGCTTTGACTTTCTGTCGTGCACGACAGAAACTACTAAATCATCATGTTATTACATAAGACGGCGTATTCGGCTTATTCACTTCAGGTGTGATCTAATACATTGGTAAAGCATTCCAAATATGGTCAAAAACCTAGGTTCAAGAAAAATTGGGGGTGCTTCTTTCTGGAAATCTCATGTCTTGTAAGGGAAAAAAAAGAGTAAACTGTGACAGCATGCTCTTACAGTATGATCAAGAGAGGGGTGGTAACTCATGGGCCTCACCCAAAAATGAAATCGTCTGTAGTCGATAGTCATTGCAAAATGTTGTGTACGACCCACATGCAGGCAAGTGCCCAAATGGGAATATCACTAACATGAATTTACACATACATTATGCACACGCATACCATGATTAAAGAGCATTTCGTGATTCCAGCACCTTCTTAGTTTATTCATTTTCACCAGAATCTTGAGAAAAGCTTATTTACAAAATTTGAAGTGATCCCAGACTTGCATGTTTTTGTTTATGAGCAATTGCTTGTTTCCCACAGTCTCAAAGGCCACTGTGCTGTAATTTCTGTTCCGTTTATAACATGCTAAATGCGAATTTCTTAAGATGTGACGAATTTGCAGTAAGAATAGGTAGCGTGGACTACTAAGGCTAACGATTCAAATGATTATAAAATCTCAACTTTTTTCATCATTGTCTATTAGAAATTTAACGAATTGGTTTTTTTTAACATGTTTATTTTTTTGGTCGGATGACCTATAATAAACATTATTTAGTGTAAGAAATCAAAATATAGGACTAAATTTTATCTCATTTGAAATATGTCCCATTTTTTAGAAAGAGTGATATGAAGAAGGTTCCACAAGCTGGCTACCAAGTTTGGGCCTTACATCTCTAAGAGGTTGATGGTGATGTCTGTCAAGCTTCAAAAGGGGAGTGCAAACTTCAAATACTATTATTTTTTGCTTTATTTAAATCAGCTTCATTTTGCACCAAATCACAAGATCCCTGTCAAAAAAAGCAGGGCAAACACTCTTTAAAAAAGAGAATACCAAAAATTATTATGCAGGTGGTCCCAGAGGCTGATGACCACCAAGACAAGTGGAACATGTAAATGAGAAAAATGAGAAAATTCAAGAAGCAAAATGTGTCGTGATGGTGATTACTGGCAGAATGTAAGCCCCAATTTTCACGCTTTTAAATGGCGATTCCCGCTTTTTTCCGCTTTGTAAATTTCCCCGACAAGGCAATTTTCCGCATTTTCGCTATTGCCTGAAAAAAGCATGCGCCTTTCTAACTCCTCATAAAGTACAGTAAACCTTGCAAAAAGACGCGATCGCTGACCCAGCTAAATATGGATCTCGATACATAAATCATGCTTACAGTACAAAGCTTTTGACTAGGTGAAGACTTAACCTGCGGCACTTTTAAAAGACTATTTTCAAATGTTCATTACGAAATCGCCGTGATACCTGAGTAAATATGATCCAGTGAGTCAGTTTCACCGTACACGTGGTTTATTACGTCTTGGAAATACCAAGGATCTATTTTTGGCGTGAGACTGCGCAATCCACATTTTGCAACATTGCGTCATTTTCCGAAGCAAAATGGAGTTGGGTCATCGTGATCGCAACGTACAGTCAAAGACATCGCGTGATGCAAAGCTTGTACAATCGTGCTTTGATATTACTTTCTGATGGTTATTCATAATTCTGAAATCAGGCGGGATTTGGAGATCGATAGTGGTCCATGATGGTAACACATTGCTCCTTTTGTGTTGTCTGCAAGAATTGCAGAAGGCACATAGGGATTACTCTGGTCGTTGTCTGTGTGTGTGTGTGTGTGTGTGTGTGTGTGGTGCTGTGGTCAAAATGTTAACCCTAATATATTGCATGGCGTATGAGTTCTGTAAGGGCTACGTGATGTAACTTGGTGAAAGGAGGGGGTAGGGTGGGGTGACATGTTGGTGACCTCATTTGACCTTGGTGACCTCAGGTTACCTTTTTTTTGGCCGTCTAAATGTAAACCTTAATGTAATGCATACTGTATGAGTTTCCATAAGGCTATGATGAGGTAACGTGGTGGAAAGCGTGGGTGGGGTGGGGTGACATGTTGGTGACCTCATGTGACCTTCATGACCTCATGTGACCTCTGGCCCCATTCACAAACCGCGACGGCAGACGACACACTCGCGGTCCGGGGACCGCGATTTATTTTGTTATATTATGAATCCCATTGTTATATTCTTAGTATTTTTACTTAGGGAAAGTGTAGTAATTTTACTTTTTTGACATTTTTTCTCTCTTCATCTCAAAATTGCATTTTCCCGCTTTACATCAAATTCCGGAATTTTTGCGGAATTTCCGCAATGCGGAAAACTTGGGGCTTTAGCATAATGTCTGTTAAAGAGGGACTCTGGAGAGAAAAAATAATAAGATTCTTAGAGTAGATATGGGTGTATTGTACCAAACCAGAAAGTCTGAGCATCAGAGGATATTGAGTTGTGAAGAAATTTTGACAAGCAAGTCCACTTTTTGGTAATGAGATGTCAAAAAGTCCAAAAAATGACCATTTTAGAGGGATTAGGTCCATTTTACCAAAAAATGTCCACTTTTTTTTAAAGTTCCGCACCCACCAAATAAATCCTGCGTACAACCCTGCAGATATACATGTACACTTTGTACCTTACTGCAGTGAAATATGTTATGACAGTTTGTGGGGGATTTTTTTTGACTGGAGTATATCATAGCATAACTTTATGGAATGCTATTGGAATATTCATTATTTCGATGCAGACCTTTAAGACGAATATAGATACCCTACTAGGAGCTTTATCTACAGAAGCCTCAAAGAAAGGCCTTGAGGTAGTTGATGTCCCACGAGATGGAAGCTGTATGTTTCATGCCATTATTCATCAATGAATGGAACAATGTCAGATGATAAAATCAACGAAGCACTGAATCTACGTAAAAGATTGGTTAAGTACCTGGAAGTCCATCCAAAGGGTGCCGGTGGGCATTATAGGAATTTCATAAGTGCACCTACTAAAGGGCAGAACAGTGCTGACACGGCATCGCCACATACGAAGATGGTGTCATTGATCGTGTACAAGATATTGGACAGAAGCAAGAGCTAAGGTGGCAACAATATCCTAAGCAACCTACAAAGAGTGGACACATACGGTGATCATTGTACTTTGGCTGGTTTAGCAGATCTACTGGGGTAATATCTTGGTTTTGAAATTAACAGAAGATAACAAATCTTTTGAAGAGCTAATTGAGCCTCAGGGATCACCTACCACAAATGCTATCAATCTAGGATGGTTGGGCAAAAGCACTATGTTTCACTTATTCATAAAGCCCCATCTAGATGCCCAAATTAACCGAGTATTCAACCTTACACTGCCAGAATAAAATATTCATATTTATCTAATAATGGAATTCTCTTGGAATCAAAACATGTTGGCCTTTCCATTAGACATATTGTCAAACTTTGAAGCAAGGACATGCCAAAATAGTGGCCAAATGTTCAAATTTGACATTGTTTCTGGCTTGCTTCACTTGTCCATAGACCCATATTTTTTGTTGCCTGAAAATCTAACTGGGAAAACAAACAAAAGTACCATACATTTACATAGTCTACTACTACAAAAACCAAAGAAACGGGGGACGTGTGTGGTGTACAGGAGGTTAGTGGAGAGGGGAGGGGGCTAGGATGTTGGAGGTAGAGGGAAGAAGGTACAAGTTGTGGTTGGGCAGGAAATAGTGACAAGGGATTGGGGGGGGTGTGGGAGTCTGTTGGTGAAAGAGGGAGCTTTGTGAAAAGGTGGTGGAGGTGCAGTTTTCGTTACCTATAGTAATCGGTGCGCGATCGATGCACTGACGTCGTGTGTGTGTGTGTAAGACCAAACACATCTAACAGAAATCATCAATTTAATTCCAAATAATTCTAATCCCAAATTCATTCCCGCTCAAATTGTTGTCTCAGCATATCTTCCGCTCTAACTTCTAAAACGGGATGAAAAATATTGATGTAAGGTTGGTAGACGCTATCGCGTGAAGATACCTTGATAGTCATCTCACAAAATAGCAATTTTTCGAAGGGCGCCTTTCAACGGCCCATTGGAAACGCATGGTAACATAGACCACGCCGCATGGCAACCACTTTTGATGAGTTTTAGCATTAAGTTGACTAACCGTGACTGACTACATGTGTAAATCGGAGCGTTGTGATTGGTTACAGGCCTTCAGATTGTGTTTATGGAAAGTTCTGAATGACATGCTACGCTGGGCGTTGGTTTTGAGTGGTGAATCAGATGCCGTGGTTTCCTAGATATGGATTTTTTTGGAAAAATTCACAGATTTTTTTTCTCCACAACGAAAATATTTCAGAAAATCAACAAGATGTCTAATTACATATTGATCAAGAATTTTTTGTATTTTTTTACAAAGAGCAACTTGATCGCTAACAGCTCTCCGAAATAAATGGCTAATATAATATGAGCAATGCATAAAGTGCCAACAAGAAACCATCTTGCATGCCAAAACTGAAATGGCACCGCTATAATCAGTTGTGGTGCATGCTCACGTGGCGGTGCTGTGGCTGTTTTTGACGTTGTGGTGTAAAGATCCCAAAATGGTTTGTTATCTCAGTGGAAATATGAAGTTAAAACGTAATACTTTCATAGCGAGGTAGGGCTTTATGTAGAAGGAACCTTTTTCAAAACCAAATGTAATTTCCATTATATCCCGAAATTTCACACTAGTTTGATTAGCCTTCTGCCTTTATAGGCAGCGGGTATAGCAGGTCCCTATTGCTTCTTGAAGAATTTTATTACTATTAGCACGTCATTATTTACAAAACCAGGGAACTGCGGATTTCAATTCCTTCGGCGAAAATGTCGCATTCATCCCTCGCTCTTTTTCCGTGTAAAAAAATCCACATTTCCCCGTGAAAGTTAATGTGTTTTTTCCTCCTCCTTCTTGATGAAAAAAATCATATTCCACTCTCTCGCTTACAATTTTCTTCGCATTCCCCTCAATTCCTTTCCTCCATTTCCATCCCCCCTTTGGCGTAAATATGACCCCCGCCCTTTAGTTAATTTCAAAAAAACATTTTCCACACGAGGGGTGGGGGGTGGGTGGCCCTCCAATATAAAATTCTTAGGGGTTTAAGGCTAGCGATTCATACCAGAGGCATTTGGTGACATGTAAAAATAGAGGTCTTTGGGTGAGAGATCGAGACAGCCAAATTGCCCATAAATAGGGGTTTTTGGACCACAAATTTGGCTAAATTTACAAAAAATGTCAGTTTTCAAAAACTAGGTTTATTTGGGTTAAGATTTTCAAATTCTACCCCCCCCCAAAAAAAAAAATAGGGGTCCTTTGGGTGAGAGTGGTAAACCGTTACAATAATGGCGTCTTGGTGGACACTGATGCTGAAAACGGGGGTCTTAACAGCCTTATATACCATTTTGGCGCATATAGACAAAAATATGTAAATTAGGTCATGAAAATATTTTTTCAATCATTTGTACAAAGTCTGTTTTTACAGGTTTGAAGAAGAACATAATGAGATTACAGATTGAAAGCTTGTAAACTTCCAGACAAAATGATGAAATTTCATAAAAATCTCAATTATAATGCCCATTTTTTTTAACCAAAATGCCAATTTAAGGCCTATGCCACATTTGATACAACTCTAGCCCTCCTCTCTTCATAATCTGTTGTGTAGGCTTGAAGGGGAACCATGAAATTTCAGACCGATAGCTTGTAAACTTCATCACAAAAGCAAGAAAATAACAAAACTCTTAAATTTTGCACAATTAATTTTTTGGTTAAAATTGTTCATTAGGCCAATTTAAGGGAGCATTATAGGGGGCTCATTGGTTTCATAATTATGTTTGTTATGCCTATAGAAAAATTCCTGAACATTTTTCAGATTGTTTGGTATTTGATTAAAAAAATACAAATTTTGCTCTTTTTGGTCAAAATATGCTAATTAGGTTAACGTAAGAGGCTATCGAATAGACTGCAAAATTCTGTGAGTGTAATTAAGAGAAAAGTTGCAGATGATTTGTGTAATTTCCTCTTAAATTACATTCTATATGGATAATAGTTGTTTTTCCTTTTCATTGAAAAACAACAAATTTAACATTTTTCCTCAAAAATGATTAAAAATTAGTTGGTAATGGCGAGCAAAGGCTTGCAATATTCTGTAATCTATAGGTACTATATCATGAACTCCCTAAAAAAATCAAGTGTATACCTTTTATCGTTAAGATTCTGTACCTATTTTTGTGTTGAAAGTTGACAGTACACGGTGCTAGGCAAAATAAAGAAAATAAAAGACTTGACCTTTGACACTGGTTCTCCAAATTACTGTTTGTACGAGTACAAAAAAAAGAATAACTTTGCAAACGGAAATGTCCGATTTCACAAAATTACGAAAGTGTTTCTGAGTTGCTAAAGAGTCTCTCTTTCACATACAGATACATTTTAAATCCACGGATGCAGACACTTATTTTCACCGGAACTGCCTAGTGGAGGTAAGAAAGAAGAGCGATATGGTGATAAGTTATAATGGTTTTCGAGGAAGAGGTATAAAGTGAGGTTGATATATTGTTATGCGCCAACAGTGTGGAGGAAGCGTGAAGAAAAGCAAAGTTTTATGATGAGTTGGCGGAGATGGGAGGTGCAAAGTGTTGGTGAATTGGTCTTATGTGTTGTGATTTTAATGGGCATTGGGGGGAAGGATCGAAGGTTTCGAAGGTGTTTCATGGAAGGACATGGGTTTGGAGAGAGGAATCTGGAAAGGAAAGAATGTTGCTGGAGTTTTGTGATGAGAAAGAGAGGTGCGTTGCAAATACATGGGCAAGGAAAGAGGAAAAAAGGGAAAGTGGACGTATAGCTCGGAGGAAATGAGACGAGATTGATTTTGTGTTGTGGGTAAGAGGAAGAGACATATCTGAAGAATGTAAGCTAATTCTGAGAAATTGCCAAAACACACCCGTTGGTGGTTGCAGATTGGATAGAGGAGGTGAAAAAGGGTGAGGAAGGTAGTGCATGAGAGGAGGAAAGTAAATTGGAAGCTAAAGAAGAAGAAGACAAGAAAGAATTTTTGAGATGAGAGTCGGGGAGCTTGTGGACTGAGTTTCAGACTTTGTGGGGTGCTTTAAAGAAGGGGTGTTACCGGCATGTGATGAGCGTGTGGAAAACAAAGGTAGGGAGAACAGGAAGATACAGGGTGGGTGGAATGATGAGGTCAGGGAGGTGATAGCGAGAAAGAAGGATGCGTTAAGAATTGAGAAAAAATTGTACGGAAGAGAATAAGGCAAGCTATAAGAGGCTAAAGAAGTGAGCAAAGAAAGTGGTTGCGAAGGCTATGAAGGAGGAGGCAGAGAAGGGTTTGAGTGAGTTGAGAGAGAAGCCAAACAAGTTGTATGCGGTGGATGTGGGCAGCAGTGAGTGTCTGGTAATTCAATTTTAAAGGGAAAGGGGATGCAAGGAGTTGTGGTACATATAGGGGTGTGAAATGAAAGTGTTAGAGAATGCAATGAAGATTGTGGAAGAGGGTTCTGGAGAATAGGGTCGGAGGGAGATAGTGGAAGTGAGAGATTGCAATTTGGGTTTATGCCCGGGAAGGGAACGATAGATACAGTGTTCATTTAAGGAGGTTGCAAGAGGAAGACCGAGCTAAAGGGAAGAAGAAGCTGTATATGTGTTTTGTAGAATTGGAGAAGGCGTTGGTTTGATAGGGACCTAGGAAAGTGCTGGAGTGGGCGATTGAGGAAGAGAGAGATACCAGAAGTAGTGGTTGAGAGTTTCGTATGAAGGAGCAAAGACGAGTTAAGAGTGGGGGCTGATTTGTCCGAGGAGTTTGAGGTGAAGGTGGGTGTGCTCAAGGTTTCTTGTCTTTCAATGATTTTTGCAATGTGATTGATGTAGTCCAGAGAGTGCAAAAAGGAAGGTTTGCTGAGTGAGATGTTGTATGCGGATGACTTGGTTTTAATGAGTGAGATTGAGACCATTGGAGGGATCTGAGGGAGAAGTGTTGGAAAATGGAAAAGAAGAAAAAGAAGGCTTTCGAGAGTAAGGGTCTGAAGGTAAACCTTGAAAGACAAAAGTGCTGGTGAGTGGGCGGAGAGGGAGGTGGTAGCGAGAAGGTAGAGACCCATGTGAGGGTGAGAGTGGACAGGAGTAAAAAGCAATTTTCAGTGTGGTGTGAGAAATGTGGGAAATGTGATCCATGGGAGATGCACATGCAAAGATGAAGAGAGTGACCCTAGTTTGGCAAGAGATTTGTGTGTGGACGATGCGAGAAGGGAGCTGGATGGTGGTGGAACAGGAGGAAAAGTTGTTGTGATGAGGTGAGTCAGTGAAGGAGTTCACCTTAACTCTAATCGTATCATTTTAATTTGGGAGGGGACACTAACTAAACAAAACACCGCGTATGTGCGTATCCTTACATCGGAAGCATATGTTCCAATGCCCTTGACACCGGCCAATATGCGTCGTTTAATGTGGGGCGTAGTCGTGCGTAAGTTTGAATGCATGAATGCTAGTATCAAGCTTATCTGTGCGGACGCCGTGTCCCAGAATTAAAGAATTTGATTAATAGGGACAAGGTTAGTGGGGGGTGGGGATGTGAGGGGCCTGTGACAGAGAGGAGTGAGGTAGGGTGGGTGAAGTTGAAGTTTAGTGGGGGAATGTGGGGAGTTGTGATATCCAGGGGAAAAAGATATCCTTTGAAGATGAAAGATGGTGTATAAGAGCTGTGTGAGATCAGTGATGCTGTAGGGGAGTGAGACATGGCGTCTGAGCGAAAATGATGATGGGGTTTGGGAGGACAGAGAGAGCAATGATGAGAGGAGTGTTGAGTGACTGACAGTTGAATGGACCGGATGAATGAAGACTGGGCTGGATGCAGATGTTGGTTTGGACGAGGCGGTGGACCGGTTGGCGAAGGGAATGTGTACGTTTGGTATGGGCATGTGTTGAGGAAGAATGATGAGCATGTGTTAAGAAGGGTTTTTGAGTCGAGGTGAGCGGTTTGAGTAGGAGGGGACGTCCAAAGAAGAACATGACAAGAAAAACAAGTGGAGGCGGAGAGTAGTAGGAGGGTTGGGGTTGAGGATGGAGGAATGCCATTGAATCGGCGTGCAATGGAAGGAAGGAGTTCAGGGCGGTTGCGGCAAATGTGAGGTGAATCCGGCCACCACCGTTGACGGGGATAAAAAAACCGGATCTACAACTTTGGTTTAGGAGTAGTTAACCCCCTATTTTAAAGTTATACAAAATTACTGCCATGAGAGAGGACCGTGGGCGCAAAGGTGGACTGCACTAAGTGCTATTTTGGGCAGAAGACTTGTATTGATTTCCATATCAGCAAAATCTTGCTGCATATTGCGAATGGAAAGACCAAGACTATCCTTGAACGTGAGCTGCCGACAGAGAACAGGCGGATTACGTAGAGGCAGTGGTGGAATTCGTGGTGGTGGGTCTTGTCGGTACCAAGAGATCCACCATACATATATCATCGTTTGGGCAGGAAAAACCTATGTATTTTTTGGCCCTTGGAACATGTGAAAGGAAAGCGCCTATGTAACCTAAATTAGAGGATTGCTTAACACATTTCAAGGGACACCAAAATACATGGCATGGTGAATTTAACCAAGCCTATATCTCTGCTTGATTGACTATGCCAAGGTCTTTTGATGGTGTCAGTAAGGAAGTGGGAAGCTCGGTATGCGATGGGAGTCCCGGTCATCTGGTCAAAACCTTAACAGCAACCTGCATGACACCAACAGGCGTATGGACAGAGATAGGTGACAACCGGGCGGTTTGGCTATGGGCAATGCGGAGTACATCATGAGTACATCTTGAGACGTACCCTCGCAGACGTTGGATGGGGAGCTGTCCATCACTGGTTACAGACGAGTAGCCCGAGTGTGCTTGCTGAGATATGCAGATGATATACAACACTATGTTGCAAACGAATGCAAGTGAATTGAACGAGCTGATTCTCAAAGTAAAAAGTGAAAGGGACAGACCACTCTGTATTAAAGAACTTTTAAAAATCTTAGTAATGTAGAATTGGAACCAACACACACCTTGACCAAGTAATGTTGTGCCTTTTGGATATCGAGTATAGTATAGTGCATACTTTCTGTGTATGTGTGTGTGTGTTTACACTTTGGGCTTTCACTACATCATTTTTAAGCAATTAATTACATAAGAATGGGCTGAAGTTGGATGCATATTGTATCAAATCAAACACTATTTGGTATGCTGAAGAAAAAAGAAACTTTTCAATTCTTATGGACAAAGCTTGAGAAACCAAGCTCCAGTGTGTTATATCATGAAAATGTAATTTGGTAAGCTCGATCTAATGCACTTGATTTCAATTCTACGACATTGTAACATTGTATTTTAATCTTTTCTCAATCAGATTGATTTGGTGATATGAGCACAGAGAGGATTCATTATTTATGCAGGGGGTGGGGTGGGGGGGGGGGGGGGGGGTAAAGGGAACCCAAAATTTTTTTTTAAAAAAAAAAAAAAAAAAAATTTAGAATGGAAGGGAATTAATTTTTTTTTTGGCTGAAATAAAAAATTTGAATTCTTCATTCACCCTGGCATAAATAATGACAACTCCCTAATATTAAAGAACCAACAAATCTAATGTTGGGCAGAAATATATACTCTACTCTGTTCGGGCTTAGGTTGGAGGGTAATGTCATGAGGCAACTCTGCATTAACTCTAGCATTTCAATTGTGCTGCAAACATGCAGTAATGTAACCCTTAAATTTGATATCGAACAGAGTATAAATGGCAAATGGGTATAAACGATGTATTTAGGACAGCCACATATTTTATATTTCGCAAGGGTGGTTTTACTTGACTGAAATTATATATATTTGAGATGCTGTGGTTGGTTCTCAGTTTGCTGAAGTTCTGTTCATTAGGTGGCATTTAAAAAGAAAAAAATAAACTTGCATAGTCTTCCTCTGTAACATACCAGACCCATTATATTTCAGATGTGGGTATATTTGTAATTTTAACCCATGCATGTTTGTGCAGGGTTCTTAGAATACCAGTGTGTTCTTGTGTCAGCCAACAATTTTGAAATGTTGCTTCTTGAATATTGCTGGCACAATTAATTTTATTGTAAATTGCAACAGGGAAATCGATAGGTAAGGGAATTATAGGGGTGAGTTTGAGGTCAAAGGTTATATAGGGCCAAGTGCAGTCATTGTTGAAATAAGCTTGAAATATTTTGTTTGACTAAGGTTTCCATTGGTTTTGAATTTTGACTTCATTTTATTGAAAATTTAATATTTGATAATTTGTCATATGTAATGACCTGTTAACTTCACACTTGGGCAGAAGGTTTGAGACAGTGTAGTTATGTCTTAATTTTATTCAGTGCATACCAGTTAGTCTTTATAATCAGCCCTTTACCAGGACTTGTGCTATGCAATTTCCTGGGCCTCTCACACCAAGGACTCTAGCGGTAAAGATTGGCATTTAGTGGCTTCCTGCCAGCACACTTGTGTGGGCAGACCGGCAGATATCGGGGTACGGTTTCACTAAAAAACAGCCTGGAGACAAGACATTGTGTCTAGAAATCAAGGGCAGGTTCCGGCCAGAATTGCCTATGTGTCACCAGCTTTAGCAATGGTTCAGCTTCACTGCGCTAAAACAATGAAACTGCTGAAGCGAATCTGGGCCAAAAGTGATCAACAGTCCAGGGAAAGTGTTAAGTAATATTATTTGTTTTTAGATTTTATTACAACAGTGTAAAATACAGACCACTAACATTTTAGTGTTTCAGCTATTCAGTGACTTTTAATTAAAGGGGGGATGGCCCGATTTAGGGATATGACAAGTTTTCATATTGATAGATTGACTAACCCCAAAATCTCCATCTGTAAAGTTTCGCGACGAATTTCAACGTTTTTGCTGGCTTGTGAGAGCTAAACAGTGATTTTGTAAGCCCCATAGAGTATTGTAAGATTAATATTGGTTCGACCAAAGGGGGCACATTTTTTTCGCTCATAACTTTTCTAAACCAAATATCCCTTTGCCCTAAGATTTCACAGGGTAAATGAGAAAAATAGTAGGTTTCTTCTGATACCAAAATGTTGACCACTTCCGGTAAAATCTGGGGCTTCTGGGGACGAGGCTATTAGCGATCGGGCCATGGACCTTTAAACATTTCCATTTTTTATTGTTTTTATTGCAAGTTTTAGCTTTTTAGTTTTGGGGTAAAGGCCACAAATTGTATAGTTAAGCTTTCTTGATGTTTATTTTTTGTAAAATTTTTAGATATGTAAATGGAAAGTGGCACATAAACATGTGAAGATCATGTTGTACATGAATTTTAACAGATTTGTGATTCTAGTAAATTCACCATATATGAATCTCCTACTACTGCTCTCCTCTCTAAATTGAAAACTTATGATTTTTTTTTTTGGTTCTTAGTATTTGAAAAATAATTCAATTGCAAAAAAAAATTGCCTTTACTAAGACCTTAATCTTCAAAAACATTATCTTAATTCATTGAGCTATGTAAATGAATCTGCAGGGTTTTTCATAATGCTTAATAGTGATACGGAACAAAGCCTGATACATTATTATAATAGTATAGGCCCGGTTCCGTCATTCACCAAACTTTAAGGTAAACATGTTTGTGCGTAGGATTGTGAAGTCAATTTTGCATTTTTTTTTGGCAAAATCACAGAAAGACTTTGATTTGAAAGTTAACGAAATACACAAAAAGGAGTAGTCACAGACAACTCTGTATATTAATACAATTTATTTTTGTCCAGGATTTTCGCCATGGATTTTCATAACAAATATTGACAATGGCTTTCATTTATGCCTACATTGAGATGAAAGGGTAATAAATGTGTCTATTTCCTTTACTGATTATACAATACTTTGTGCCTCTACTAACTATTTACCATATCATGTTATTGTGTTTTGTTTTTAAAAAATTGTAAATTAAAAAAGATCGTAATTTTGCCAAAAAGGGTTGCTTTTAACACCAAAAAATGCAAAAGGGGGGTGTGTTATCAATTCGTACGCATAAGCATGGATACCTGAAAGTTTGGCGAGTGACAGAACCAGAAGTACAGAGCACACCACCAAATACGCTGCCTATTCTTACTGGTAAAAGGTAAGTGAAGATCATTTTCTGGTCTTTAAAATAATAGGCAATCAAAAATTTTCTTGGCAGAGGATGATTGCGTCACCAATTAAAAGCCATTTTGAGGGTGGAAACCGGCTCGATTCTGTTGAGCGCCGGGAATCCCTGCGATTTGAGAATTTGGCACTCGTAGTTCCAAAGAAGAAGCACAATCCAAAAATTGGGGACAAATGCTCTTTCTATGCTAACATGTTGACAAAGGCATTAAGAACAGCACACCCATAACCACTATGTTTTTAGGGATTTCTTGATCCTGGTGTGCATCTATGAAAAAAAAAACACCAAAAGTGTCTCTAGGCTTGGCAAGAATATTTGGTGGTGTGCCTACCTATTATTATCATAGTACAGTGCCTTCTATTTTGCTAATTTGCATGGTATATGACTATTATGGTTCAGTTGTCATAGTTCTTCCATTTGCCCTTGTTACGAACGTATAACATGTGAACTGCTTCCAATAAAAAACCAGGTCAAGTCTAAAATTGAGATTTTGTACATATTTTACATTAAAAAAATGTACTTTGTTTTGAAATGGTGTTAAGTTTATACCTTTGTCATATTGGTCTCTTTGAAATGATGAATTATTTGCATTTTGTGTGCATACCGTAAGGCAGGAAGACACATCGTGATCACTTTGACGATTGATGGATGAATGATGTATTCTGTTGTTTTGTGGAAAAAGGGTTAATCATTTGCCGGTAATATTCACATACTCAATGATTTAAACCAAATTGAGTCATAAGTTCAAACGTGGGATCCCTCATAGTTGAGGCAAAGGTCACATACCAAGGGTAAAGGTTATTGAGGTTAAGTGGTAAAAAATAAAGGGGCTGAAAAATTAATAAAATTGACCTCATTGCGAAACTAAAAGGGGTTATGGATTTGTAGCGGGAACGGGCAGAGCGCGCCCCGGAGGATCGAGGGTAAGTGGCAGGGGCAGAACCTTGCGCTCCTTCTGAATGACGCCACGTGACTCGGTAAAATCAGTTCTCAAGTAATTTTATTACAACCAGCCTTCCGTCGTGTCGTAGTTACATCACAACGTCAAGTACATATGAAAGGATACAGCAGACTTGCGATTTATATGTTTTTTTATAAACTATTTTACACCCTTTTCATTACATACATAATATTTACAGACCCTTTCTCGCTTCTCGCACCACATACATACAGTGCACCATTTTTAATAGGATGATATGAAAACGCTAAAGTGGTTTTTGTCATCAAATCGAAAATCGGCATTTGTTTTTTTTTTGCTTATTATTTCCTTTCCTTCCTCCCGTCTTCCCGCCCCCTCTCCCCTCCCTGTTGCCCCCTCTTGCGTGTCCCTGCCCCCCCCCCTCCGTCTTCCTCTCCCCCTCTTTTCTGTTACCCCCCTTTTTCAGTTTTGCAAATGTTCCATTTGGAAATCCAAAGTCAGAATCCCCTAAATTATTATTAAAAGCATTTTGATATCAATTTATCTCGTAATACTCAGATAAAAAAAAATTCGCCAGGGGGACCCCCCTCGAGGCCACTGGCCGCAACCGTAAATACAACATATGACACCTAGGGTGGCATATGTTTGCATTTATACACATAAAACCAACCCAAAACACACACACACACTTTCCTAATGTAATTAAACCAGGGCACCGTTTGGTTCAAACCATAGCGCCATGAGCTCGAGTGTACCTCGTCCCGGACGCGCGAGTGGGCACTCGTCTGATTGTAGAGTGGTACCTCGTCCCTGAATTGTAGAGTGGGACATCGTCCCTGAATTGTAGAGTGGGACCTCGTCCCTGAATTGTAGAGTGGACCTCGTCCCGAAGTGTCGATTGGGACCTCTCCCTGAATTGTAGAGTGGGACCTTGTTCCTGAATTGTAGAGTGGGACCTTGTTCCTGA
The DNA here is from genome assembly GCA_023653785.1 of Ophioderma brevispina. NCBI lineage: Eukaryota > Metazoa > Echinodermata > Ophiuroidea > Amphilepidida > Ophiodermatidae > Ophioderma > Ophioderma brevispina. The sequence continues at coordinate 143,720 of JAMKCH010004523.1, forward strand.
ATTGTAGAGTGGGACTCGTCCCTGATTGTAGAGGGGGACCTCGGCTGGAGTGTAGAGTGGGACCTCGTCCTGAATTGTAAGTGGGACCTCCTCCCTGAAGTGTAGAGTGGGACCTCGTCCCGACTTGTAGAGTGGGACCTCGTCCCTTAATTGTAGAGTGGGACCTCGCCCTGAATTGTAGAGTGGGACTTCGTCCCTGAATTGTAAAGTGGGACCTCGTCCCTGAAGTGTAGAGTGGGACCTCGTTCCTGAAATTGTAAAGTGGGACCTCGTCCCTGAATTGTACAGTGGGACCTCGTCCCTGAATTGTAGAGTTGGACCGTCGTCCCTGTAATGTAGAGTGGGACCTCGTCCTGAAGTGTAGAGTGGGACCTCGCCCTGATGTGTAGAGTGGGACCTCGTCCCTGAATTGTACAGTGGGACCTCGTCCCTGATTGGTAGAGTGGTACCTCGTCCCTGAATTGTAGAGGGGACCTCGTCCCTGAATTGTAGAGTGGGACGTCGTCCCTGAATTGTAGAGTGTGACCTCGTCCCTGAAGTGTAAAGTGGGACCTCGTCCCTGAATTGTAGACTGGGACCTCGTCCCTGAAATGTCGAGTGCAAGGTTTGAAACCAAAATGCCCTAGCTTACCTTTAAATACCTGCAATACAAATCATGGTTAATGCGAAAACAATGAAATAAAGAAGATGATGGTCGTTATCCTTTTCATTATCTTTGTTTTTTTCCATCAACTTCCGTATTTATCCCCATCTTGTTTTGGCTCACATCATCCCCCCTCGATCAAATACATACACGCCATGATGTGAGTAATCTATTTTATTTTAACTCACATGCATCCCCCCTCGATCTAGTACATACTCGCCGTGATGTGAGTATCCCAGTTCTAATTACACATTTACCCTAACTCTAAAGGGAGGGGCAAATGTTCCCAGCATCTCAATCATCATACAACAATATATCCATATCCGTCTATTTTATAGGGGACAGTCATATTATTCCCCTATGAAGAGCATGTTCCTAACTCTCCCTACAGAATGATCATTATTTTAATTGAAGTTTAGTTATTCCGCAAAACATCAAACTGACAAACAATTTAATTAATTCACCAAATCCATAAATGCAGAGAAGTGAATAACTTTCTAAAACTGTTTATTGCAAGGTAAAAGTTATCATGTGTCTTTAGAAATTATTTTAATATTAGTATTTATTTTATTCACCATATAATTCAAACAACTAAAGAGAAGAATAACAACTCCCCCAATCATTTAGACGAAACATTAGCCTTATCTTCACCTATATACTATATATTAATTAACTATTACCTTGATTTAACTTTACAAACTAACAGTTGAGGCGAAAATATTTAACTATGTCTTCATCGCTCCAACTTACTTTACAAGTCTTACATAATAACACCAGCATTATAATTATTCTCTACCTCTTCTAATCTTAACAGTTCGGTGCGACCACAAATGAACTACCTAAAGTTTCATGAATGTAATCCTTCATGAATTAAGAGAAAATATTTAATCTGTCTTGATCGCTTCTAACTCTTTACAAGTTTAAAATAATATCACACACATTGTATTATTTTCTATCTCTCCTATTTATAGCAGTTCAGTGCGCATGTGCAGTAAAATACAGTGAATTGACCCTAATTTGCCTAGTGACCGTGAATAAATTACACTGAAAAATCACAAAAGGAGAAGAGGAATGTCACGATGTGCAATTTTTCACAAAAATTCTATTATTTCCGAAAATCACTAAATATCTTCCCAATTTCAATTATTTATAATTAACTATCAGTCAAACTCATACTCAAGAATAATATCGCGCCAAAACAATCCCATCAGCCAAACCATCCATTGGGGTCCCTATACCTGCATTGTAACCAACAACGCCGACAACAACCAGCGCAGTATTCAATGGACTGCTCTAGCCGTACATGGAGCAAGAAGGCAAGGTCATGGTTTACGCGTATCCCACAATAACTTGCTACCCATATGCTTTTGTACTGGGACATGTACCAGAGGCGCAATCGTGTCAAAAATCTCCCTTCTCTCTTCAATTTCAATTTTATAAAGTGATTTTGCAATCAAACACACGCACCCACACTTACACACACTCAAACACAATTATTATAAAAAAAATCAATGAATTTTTAAGATTTTTAACGAATGAAATTATGATTTTTCTGAGTGTAATGTCATTGACTGTAACATGCACATTGCGATTACTTCTCGATTTCAGCGCTAGTATTTTGCACCTTTCGTAATTTCTATTTACATGACAGTAAACCTACCATCCTAGCGGTAACATTAGAATGACAAATTTATTTCAGAAAGCTATCCTGACAGAATCATTACCTTTAATTACGAAACTAACTGACTTCAATTTTCCATCAAAGTGTGTGGACGAGTAATGTTGAATTTCACACACAATTCCCGAAATCTTTCTTCATAAATCTAACCGACGTAAATCGTGATTATCCATGCTCTCAGTAATTCTTTTCCTACTCCCCACGCGATATGCCTCTAAAAATATAATTTAAATATGAACTTGCCCGCTCCAACATGTAAAAAGACCTCGAAACGACAGCACTTCGCAATGCGGTGTACGCACCTATGAAAGGATACAGCAGACTAAACGTTTCCCGCGGGCTCCCACAGTGATTGTCATGCCTCGTAAACTCGAGTCACGCAGTGGGGTGTTGCGCTGATTGGCAATTACTTGACCCTCCGTGGCGGGCTTCACGCGGATTGCAGCAGGGGCGGACCGTTCTAAATAGATCACTATTCTTACATGACTATTGCAATATTAATGTACGGATGTAATGGAAATTAAGTGGTAAGCAGAGAGCTATTGATCCGTTTTGAGACTTAGTCGTGACCATAATACAACACTAGGAAAATACAGCTAAACGTCCAATCCCGTTTCAATATTATATATATGCAAACCCTTTTATGAGGTCAAAATGTCACATGTCAAGTCCTATTAAAAAGGGCTATCATTCACAAATCGCGACTGCAGGCGACAGCGGTTGAGGACCACGATATTTCATTTTTTTCTGACTGACATTTTAAGAAATGATCATTAAGGTTTATATATTTTGCAGGAGTGCAAAAACTGATGCAATTAACTATGAAATTCAAATTCACTAAATTGTACTTTTTCAGAGACTGTCGCATTGAAAAGGCCAAATTTAGCGTTTTCCTTTGTGTGATATTGCACAGACATAGTTCTATTCTCAAGGCATGTCTCAATGAGGACTAATGTATCCAGTTGTGATTGGGTCGTGAGGCTTGAATATAGCAGCAATTGTACTATTGTGTTGAAAGATATCTTTCAGCAAGTGTCAGCTATGTGAAAGATAAGCTTTCAACAATTGGGGTACTATGTTACAGATAAGCTCTTTTAACAAATTGCATTTATTTTTGTGTGTGAAAGATAGCTTATCAGCAAATTTACTATTGGTGCAACGAATTATTACGATTGCGACTTTGTGGTGGGGCGTGAAAGATAAGCTTTCAGTACTTGTACTATTGCATGTGAAGATACCTTCAGGAATAGACCCATTTTCACTGTTATGTGAGCATCCCTTATATACTCGCATACTTTTACAAATAATTTGCCAGTGACACGCTATTACGCAAAGGCAAGTACGCGTAAGTGCGGCGCCCAACGTTGCCGTGATGACCAGTTGGGGATGCTTATTGAGTCATCAGTTCAGAACATTGTTTTTGAAAAGGTCTATTGTCCTTTGCATGTGAAGCTAACATGTACAAGCTTTCAATCATTGTCCATTGTGTATAAAAGATGGCTTTATACTAAGGACAAAAAAAAAAAGCTTTTTCAGAATGCCACGTGCAGCTGAGTGAAAATAAGATTGTCCATGTAACGGTACTGATCATCCCATTAAAACCCTTTCAGGTTTAAAACAATTTAAAATTGGCAAATCAAACAAGTGCAAAATGTCATTAAAACAAAACGTTCACTGCTTAGTACATGGCTCTTTTGCCAAATGTTAATGAGAGACAGACTTTTCTTTTTGTCTTGCTGGTCAGATCCTTGTTGTAGTGAAATAAATGGGGGAAATTGTTTGATGTCTCTGTTTTTGTGTAAAATAATTGAAATGCGAATTTAGAGGGGCATTTTGTGAGATCTACAAGCCTTATTCACTGACTTATCTAATAAGTTTTGAGATTTTGTATTTCTGAACGCTTACTCTGAGAAGGAAAATTTTATCGCTCTGCAAGAAATGTCCAATTTTGTATTTTCTGTTCACAAATGGACAGCATTTGCCTAAGAGATACAAGTATTGCCAAAGATAATCATATGACACTCCCCCTATTTTGTATGGCAAACAGTGTAACGCTTCTACATCAGCTAATTACCTACCTGACGGATGTTGGCACTATTCTCAACCTAGCAAGCAGACCGGGGCGACTGCAAAATCTCAAAATTTTGAACTCACCTTTGCTTTAACACAAAAACACATTTTTTTGGTTGAAGTCGGGGCCAAGGCTGTCAGTTTCTTAATGTCCCTATACTGCTAAGGCAAATCACCACAAAATAACATTGTCTGTCCTGTTTTTAGTAATTTGAAAAAAATAAACTTTGTTATAAATTCTGTAAATTATTCAAGCAACCCCACAAAAATTGCATGCACTTCGCGCCATTTCTTCACACAGTGAAAGATGTGATGTCGTCGCTTTTACCTACCACACACTAGGGGCTTCCTTCCCCATGGACGTCTGCTACACAAAAATACGGGGAGTATCTTTTCTTAAGATTATTTTTGGTATTGCGCATAACACTGAAATGCAAGATTAGAATCAACCAAAATTTTGGGAATAAGTCATCAAATAAAACAGCAGGTGAAAGAATCATGACAAGAAAATAGGCTCATAGAGCATACGGGAGTCACACTCGCCAACGTAGATGCATCACTACATAACTAGAGGGTTGACAAACGGAAGCCTGTAATGCGCACAAATTTGTCAATTATAGTCTGTCAATTATTTTATGCCCAACTGAAACATCTAGAAAACTTGGAAATAATTAACAAGCATACAATATTCTAGGTGAAAACCTTTCAGTTCAAAATTCATTTTAATACATTATCAAAAATAAGCCACATTTGAAGCAGCCTAATTTGGTGAAAAATTTAGACAATCTAGACATTGTGTAGGACAATAGAGTCAATTCATAGTTTAATTTTATGCAATTTTGAGTATGAATGTAGCAACAACAGTTATTTACCATAGATGGTAGATAAGTAGGGACCCACGTCTGTATCAAATATCTGTAGCCACGATGCGCACACCTGCACATGGCACAGCAAGTTAAATTCAGCACATTACATCGATAAGACTTTCAGCCAATCAGTGATCGAGAAATGTACACACCTCCAACGCTACTTATTTCCGGGTAAGCTTGGTAACGTGTAATTGAATGGGTCCAAACAAACCTCTTTCAATTGAATATTGTAGTAAATCACTCTGAACTTTGGCTATCAGCTAAATTTCACATGGCCAGATTTGTGCTGCTTTCAAAACAATCCCCATGCAATTCGGCCAGAGCATTGCAAAGATACATTGGAAATCAGACCAAAAAGCTGGGAAACAGGGAAAATTTTCCAATCGCGCACGTGCAGATTCAACAGGGTGATGCACCACACGGGAACTTTGAACCATGTAACATAATCCTAATTTGCATTTACAGTCTCAAATGGCCGCAACCATCGTGGGATCAAAGGATACCGGCATAAACGTGGGTCCCAAGTTCTCTACTGTCTATGATTAACTAAATCAACATTTGGGTACTGCTGAACAAAAATATTTTGCCTTGTGACCCTGTCTAGCAAATCTCTCAACAGAAATGAGCCACAGGTCAGCAGTATTTAATTTTGAGTTTCGAATTTGAGCAACTTCACCCTATCAATATTTTACATTATGCTCGTATGATTCAAACTCCATTACAATTGGACATCCATTTCCATAGATGTAATAAATTCCTTGCCTTTCCAAAACAATGAAAAACATAATTTACCACCTCGTTTGGTCTTTAACTCAAAGCAATATTAGCGACATCTGATTCATTTCTTTTGATCATGTATATTAAGTTTTCACTTTGTTAAATTTCCTTTTGTACTGCTACATTTTGAATTATGAAGTTTCTTTGCAATACAGTGTGCTGCCAGCAGTCGCCCTTGCCAATGCAATTTTTGATTGCAAGGGTCGACATGGCCGTCCAACTTCCATTGTATTTATTGGATGAACATGCTGAAAACAGCTCAACAAATGAGTTTGTTTCATCAAAAGAAAGCAAAGGGTTTACTTATTGTAAGTAGCCCTTTTAGTGTGCATTCGCACGCAACCGACCATTATATTGACAAACTAAATGATTAGTGATGTGTTCCCGTATAATATTTGTATTACACAGGTTCTAGATGTCTACTTTTTCCCATGATGCACCGGGAGAACATCGCGTTTCCAAAGCAATCATTGGCGGCACACCGTACTGCAAATTGCACAAATTTCTGTAGCATGTGCATCATGCACAATAATTTCATATCAGCTATTGGAAGTTGATCTAGCCAACCTACCTATTTGATATGATCACAAACTATACATTCAATTTACTGCAGACATACCCTGTATCCAGCTTTCAACATTAAAACATAACATTAAAGTTCTCTAAAACCAATTCATTTCATTCTAAGAAGTCTGATATTACACAATAAAATTGTAACTGCTGAAGGTAAGCCTCTATTTGTTCAAATCAACCCGATGACCAAGGAATGTTGTCCGTTACTATTCATTGACCTAAAACTTACATAGACGCAACTGTATGAAGTAATACGTAGTATTATACATGTAGACCTGATCTGCAATTGACCGTTTCCTTCTGTAGATGGCATATAACCAGTGCAGTGTGAACACCATTGCCAATGTTCAAAGAGGCAATGGTGACATCACTCAACAATTTTACCCCATTATCAAAAGAAAATTAACCCGACAATACCCTCGGGAGTGAAAGCCCCAAGAAATTAAAGTGTCTGAAATCCTTTTCAGGGCTTAAGTTATTGCAACAACAAAGATGAGCAAAATTTGGATGCTGACTTCAAAAATGCTATCAAGTGAATTTCCATATCTGATACTCCATCTCAAGAGTACTGACTTCAGTAACTATGTATTGATGCCATTATTTAGAGAAGACAGTTTCTTTTTGATGAGCCCATCACAATATCATCACTTCATACCTAAATCATGACGAGTAGAGCCTACAAATGATGGCTCATTATAGTAAAAGTCAAAAGACAGCCAAGTATTTTTTTTATGACGGGTGAGAAATAAATTCCAAATTTATGAACTTCACAGTAATTCTCATTTAAATTTAAATAGTCACTTTTGACAATATTAATATTTTATAAATTGAAAAATGGACAATAAAGTTTGAACTTTTAAAAATAACTTGATCTTCATAATTCTTCAAGTGTCTATTCATAACAAAACATCTTACTAAAATCTACACACTTCTATTCATAAAACTTCTTACATAATCTATGAACATATACGGCAAGGCCACCAATCAAAATGAATAACTGTAACCATGTTTAGTTAAAAGTGCATTTTTGTGATTGCAGCACCTTCTGTTTTATTCATTGTTCACTATGCTTAAGAAAAGCTTATTCACAAAATTTAGTTGATTCCGATTTTGCGGATCTGTGCTATGAGCAATTGCTTATTCTCCACGGTCCCATAGGCCACTGTGCTGTAATTTCTGTCCGTTGAATACAAAATTGCAAATTTTGTACAGATACGACCAAATTTGTACGTAGGATTTGGTACACATGGATTACTAAGGCTAACAGTTCAGATGATATAAAACTTTTTTGAGGCAAGTCAGGGGACGAGGGTGTGGATCAAGAAATTTTTTTTTTTTTTTTTTTTGATGGCATATAACCAGTGCAGTGTGAACACCATTGCCAATGTTCAAAGAGGCAATGGTGACATCACTCAACAATTTTACCGACTTTTACCCCATTAATGGCAGGATATTTTGTTCATTATTATCAAAAGAAAATTAACCCGACAATACCCTCGGGAGTGAAAGCCCCAAGAAATTAAAGTGTCTGAAATCCTTTTCAGGGCTTAAGTTATTGCAACAACAAAGATGAGCAAAATTTGGATGCTGATTTCAAAAATGCTATCAAGTGAATTTCCATATCTGATATTCCATCTCAAGAGTACTGACTTCAGTAACTATGTATTGATGCCATTATTTAGAGAAGACAGTTTCTTTTTGATGAGCCCATCACAATATCATCACTTCATACCTAAATCATGATGAGTAGAGCCTACAAATGATGGCTCATTATAGTAAAAGTCAAAAGACAGCCAAGTATTTTTTTTATGACGGGTGAGAAATAAATTCCAAATTTATGAACTTCACAGTAATTCTCATTTAAATTTAAAATTTTGACAATATTAATATTTTATAAATTGAAAAATGGACAATAAAGTTTGAACTTTTAAAAATAACTTGATCTTCATAATTCTTCAAGTGTCTATTCATAACAAAACATCTTACTAAAATCTACACACTTCTATTCATAAAACTTCTTACATAATCTATGAACATATACGGCAAGGCCACCATCAAAATGAATAACTGTAACCATGTTTAGTTAAAAGTGCATTTTTGTGATTGCAGCACCTTCTGTTTTATTCATTGTTCACTAAGCTTAAAAAAAGCTTATTCACAAAATTTAGTTGATTCCGATTTTGCGGATCTGTGCTATGAGCAATTGCTTATTCCCCACGGTCCCATAGGCCACTGTGCTGTAATTTCTGTCCGTTGAATAGATACGACCAAATTTGTACGTAGGATTTGGTACACATGGATTACTAAGGCTAACAGTTCAGATGTAGAAACTTTTTAAGGCAGTCAGGGATGAGGGTGTGGATCAGAAATGCCCCTTTAATGACACTCAATACACAGCACAGTAGCCTATGGAACACCGTGTGACACAAGCATGTGCTTATCACACCAAAACACAATAATGGGAGTCAACTGAAATTTAGGAACTAAGCTTTTCTCAAGAATAGCTATTGGAAGCCATATAAAAAAACAAAAGTTCTCAATCACAAAATGTACGGCAACTTGCCTGCTCTATTCCCAAAAAGGTTATCTTGGAGATGCTACAACCTCACTCCCCAGAAGTAAACTAGAATTTCGGTCCTCGGCTTTCGCGCTCGCTATATTCAAAGAATATAAGCTGTAAGCCGCCCCATGACCTTTGACCCTGGCACGTGACGCCTTTTGATCTCATCAAAATATGAGGGGTCGCATGGTGCACCTATGACCAAAAGTTTTGGTTCCAATTGAACTTCAAGTTTTTCCAATTTAGATCAATTTTAACAATTTGACATTTTTAGCCCCTTTTTTCAACTTGACCTCACTGACCTTTGACCTTCAACATGACCTTTGACTCTCATCATTCAACATATGAAGGAATCCCATGTGCACCTATGACAGAAGTTTGGTTTCCAATTGACGTTAACTTTTCAATTGAGGTCAATTAAAAAAAATTAACAATTTTGACACACCCATCCACAAACGAACACACATACACACATACATACACCACGCACAATCACAACGGATTGCTAAGTGGTCCTGCCAGCTATAGCTGGCGGCCCACAATAAAAGTGACATTGATTCTTGGAACAAGATTTGAAAAAACCATTAATATTTATTACCACAATAAGTTTCATTGTGAATGAATAACCACAGTTCAATATTTTCCATATCAACATTCATCCAGAAAATGCAAGGAACAATTTTGACTCTGCAGACTTTGCTAACAAATCATGCATGCAATTAAAAAAATGTTCATTAAGTTTTGGACCACTAAGACAAACTAGCAACAGTTATTTTAATTTCAGTTTTCTAATTACCACTACTATCCATTTTATCGAGGCTGAATGTTTGTATGACACATCTCCATTTAGGCTTTAATCTGGCAGAAGATAATGCAGCGCTCTCTGTGCCCACTAGTATTAAAGGTGGCAACGAGAGATTTTCGAGGCACCAAATATTTATCTGTGGTATTTAGCGATTTCATATAGATTAGATGCTCAATAAATTCCTTACCTTTTATTTGGTTACAGAAATAACTTAAAATGAAAACAAAGCTGAGTTGTATATGCTTATATGTCAAGTAGAAAACATCTAGGATGCATCGTATTTGTTCCTATACGAATTAGAAAAATTCAACATTTTTTGTACAAAGAAACAGTTCTCAGGTTAATCCTTCAGATGGGGATCTTTGATTATTAAAGCCTTACACCAGTGCCAACATTAGAATTTTCACATTTTCGGGACACCTGTTATTTGAAATCTCTGTTGCACCTTTAAATGCACAAAGATAGTTATTGAAGATTTAATAATTCTGTCTTTGGTTCAACTAAAGCTCGTGGATGCAAAAATATGAAAAAAAAAACCCTTAAAAATGGTTCTTTCCACCAGGTGACCCATCTGACCCATTTTTTTTGACACAACTTAGTGGAATTTGGAAACCCTGCACAAAATAAACCAGATATATTCTGTTAAGGTTTCCGCATTCATAAGTGTGTGTCCGAAAAAAGTGGTAAGATCGGTCACCTTCTGGAACACCTGAAAAAATTCAGAGCGCTGTCAACCTGTGTACTTCCAACACTGTTCCCGGTTAATTGAATAGGATATTAATATTGATAGCATTTACTACATTCCAAAGCTGTCTGGACTATTAGCTCTCATTTATGTGAAGGTATGAAAAGAGCAACAAGATTTGGGCTGATTTTGCCCAAGACCAGTTTCTTTTGTAGGACGGGGTACAAATCAACAATTTTCACCTTTTGTTAGCTATGTGATGATGGTAGACTTTAACATTGCCCAAATGTTACAACAGAGATGGAACTGTATAATACTTAAAAAATAGTGGAATGCCAGATCCGTTTGAACAAGTTTTTTTCAGTGGGAGAAGAAATGTGACGATTTGCACTGTATTAATAAATGAAATAGGTTGTTCATGATCTGAACTCGACGGCTCATAAAGCAAGTTAATTTCATCACATTACAACGGCATTTAATGTTTGCTTAGTAGAGCGTTGTGTTGACAGTGAACTCATCAACATGTTATATTGGGGGGTTGAGTCTTGGGCAATATCCCAATATACACCATAATACAGAATAAAGCTAATTAGCCCCATTATGGGAGTATACAAAATAGCTGCCTATGCTTTATTCCATATTATGGGCTATTTCCGGATATTTCCAAGTTTGGTACTGTTGACATACAGTAGTAGAGGGTACCACAGAACAACAATGCGTTATATTTAATAGTATTACATGGAAATCCCTGATTATTTCAATGTGTTCTTTCCATGAATGGTAAGAGTATTAAAGTAACATTGGTGAAAAAAAAAATTGCACACAAACATGATCTTTGACACAGAGACCCTTATGACCTTCAGATTAGGTTTGTGCTGCAGATGCGTATAAGGACATAATGGCATAACTTCCACATTGCTGTCTTGCAATGGAAAAGTTAGGATTATGTTCTTATGCCATCTGCACCAGATAAACGTGGAAAATCTAGAGGTATAACTTTTTAAAACAATATTCCCTTGCTTCTGGAATTGCGGTTTCTCCAGGTGAAGGTAATGTGTCATATTAGGCTAATGAAAGTCAATGTTATTGTTTCCGGTAACATTTTTTGCAATCATAAATTAGGCAACAATTTCATTTTTATCATTCATTTTCGTAATTGAAGAAGAAGAAGAAGAAAACCGCATTACACCCCTTCAGCATGCTCTAATCGCCTACAAAGTATGGTGTCCATCCCAAACCCTACATTTAATGATTTTGCAACGTTCTTGATTTAAAATCTATAAATCACGTTCACCAGAGTGATACAAGAAGAAAGCTGATTATTTTTTTTAAACCCAAATAATGGGAACTTTTTCTTTTTCTTTTAGGGATTTCCAGCATCTCAAACGTGGGCAGGACAAGAACAATCATAACGCAGGCGGGTTTCGGAAACAAATCGGATTTCATAAGCCTTCTCTGTTCTAGACTACAATTACCGCGACATTCAGAGTGTTTGCGATCTTGGACAATTTCAAACAATCACACACACATTTTAATACATTTATACTTAAACCCCATTCAAAAATGCTATGTATGCAACTTAACAATTGCGTATATTACATTCAATAATGTAGAGGTTAAAACAAGCAAAATAAAATCAGCAATATTGATGGTACATTAATTGGGACCTTAGAAATTCTAACACTTACCTGCTAGAGACCTGATAATATACCCTCACACCACTTGAAGTTTATTCTCTATGCGTTGGTCAAATCAGGTTGGAAGGCCACTGGGGTTAAGCGCGCCAATTATCAAGCCATAAACCTACACTTATGATACACACAGTGGGATAATTTAAAATTGTTTCTTAAATTCTATTTAGAATGCTCATTGTTTTTTTAAACTTTTCTGGTTTTAAAATTAATAAACTTAATACACAAGAAAAGCCGGAGAGCGTTATATCAACATTTCTAAAAGTTTTAATTTTTACAAGATGTTGTTAGTAATTTGAAAGCTAACTAATAATCATGTTTATTTCAAGGCAAAATTGGTTTAACAACTTACCCTATATTAAAGTTTTGTGAATTTTAATTAATGATAATAAGTATGAAAATACACGATGTAAAAAGGTTCTCCGGGGAACCTGTAAGCCAAAAGCAAAGGTCGGTAAAATATTCCAATATAATGGTAGACATGATCAGTGGCCATCCAACTGCAAAAATATATGATTTCACAACATAACAAACACAAGATAGGTTGTGACATGGAGCCCTGTCTGTGAATCTAAAAGAGACGAGTATGGTAAAGACTATATTCGGCTTAGATCAGAACAACCCGAACCATCCAACCCTCACCTACCCTAGAAGTGAAGTAGAAGTTCAGATTTCACAAATATCACATCCAATCACGAATTAACTCCTATTGTGGATGGACAAAATTTTTGGTGCAGTTATAAATTAAGGACCTGATTTTTGTACCTGTCAACTTATAACAACAAGAAGGTGGGCGGATACCTTGGTGAAAAATCGCTGCATGAAAGGAAAGAAATCAAGCCTATGCAAAATAAAGCTATAACCATGTTCACACTTGGTAATGTTCATACCAGGCATTTCTATTCACATTTTGTGCCGAATACATGAAGAAAAAACTAATTGGCGAAGGTAGTCTTCAATACAGATGAAAAATTATTCGCATAAAATAGTAATTAGATCTTTGACTTTGGAAAAGAATTTGAAGATTTGTTTCATTAAGTTCTTTAGTTTGGAGGCTAAATAGACCAGGTAAAGTATTTGATACAGTTGATATTTGTTAGTCAAACTCACCCTGAAAGGCGCATTTGAGATTTCGAACCTTTGATGGTATGGTTCACTCTAAGAACCCCTTATTCTTCAATTTAGTAGGCTCTACTGTGCATTTTGTCTTTTATGAAAAGGTGTTATAACGGTCCGTGCCCTATAGAGGTGTGACACCGTTTTACAAGGTGTGTTGTAAGACGATCAGTGCATTGGTGCTTTTGGGTTGGCCGTATGCAGATTACTGAAGTATTAGTGAATAATTGCACTTTCATTTGGTGCAGTTGAAAGCCAGGCTCTAAATTGTGATCACAAGATGGTTGCCAGTGCTGTGTCTGCCAGAGGCAACGTCACGTCACATTTCTATGGACCATTACGAGGGTTGAGTATTGAAACCACTCCCATAATGCATTGCAACTTGCCTATATCGTACCTGTTACAAAACACATGTCAGTACCTTAGGGATTACAAGTGTTCCAAAAGTTAACCACAAGACATTATGCTATGCAAAAAATACCCCAAGTATAGCGCGTTGTAGGATTTTTGTGGGATCACATGACCTTATTGACGTGAAATTTCCCAAACTGTTGCATTGTGGGATTGACTAGACACCAAGTACTGACATGTACAGTATAGGCACATTGCAATGCATCATGGGATTGATTCAAAACACCCTCTGGATGCTGATAGATAAACAGGTAGTGCCGGGGGGGGGGGGGGGGGGGGAGGAGATAAAGATAACTTTAAGGCTATCGGGGTAGGTCAGGGCAAAGATGGAAGGAATAACCACAATGCTCCTCTAATATGGCAAAATTTTTAAATGTATTAAGGTTACAACATGCAATTGTGTAATTTGAATCTTATTACAATTTTTACTGTACAAAAATAAAATTACTTGGGACTGATATTAAAATAATAAAAATGCATTAAATTGCTGTAAATTTGTACACACTCTAGCCAGTCTGTTGTATTCAACAGAAAATAAGGCCAGAAACTCCATAAAAAATCTTGACATTGTTGATAAGAGTTGCTCTCAAGAGTAAAAACACAAGCAACCTGGTCACTCTCAAAATCCTCAGAGTCGCAACTTGGGTTGGCACTGTTTTTGGTCAGCATTTCGCAAACGGTAGACTCTGTTTGTTAGAAGTCTATTAGTGTAGACTGGAGCGGTTATGAATGTACACTTCAGGATAGGGTCAACAGTCCATAAAAGATCATGAGCCTGTGTTATTTGTGACCCTGTGAACAACAATGAGACAAAAGTAACAAGCTGTCAGTGTTTTGCAGAGAGCTAATCTATCAACAAACTACTATTACGTAAAGGAAATTTAAAGGTGCTTGTTCCGATTGAAGTGACAGGAGGAGATTTTTTTTATGACACAAATTTCTCTCAAAATGCACTGACCCATTTGTAGACCACCTACTGAGGACTTTCGAAGGTTTATCGGACCCACAAGGGTATGATTTCAGTATTCTGCCACACATCCTTCAACATGCAGTTTATTCTGTTGAGGCTGCCAAATTCACAGGGTGGTTACAAATATGAATTCTTTTCCAAACAAGACAAAAGAAAACTGCAAACCTTGTTTTGAACTTGCTGCTATCGTAATCGTTCCTTCTGTTGTGTACGACATATTCGGCTTATTCACTTCAGGTGTGATCTAATACAATGGTAAGTATTCCGAATATGCAAAAACCTAGGTTAAAAAAATTGGGGAAGCTTCTTTCTGGAAATGTCCTCATGTCTCTTTAAAATGTATCATTTTCTTTACTTGATATGAGAGCCTGGCATTTGAATGCACTAGCCTCTAACTTTTGTGGGAACCAAACTTGCGATTTTTATGGTAATATGTGCTAATGCATATGGAAAAGCCATATTTGTTATTGTGCTAATATTGATGATCAAAGGTGGGTGACCCGATCCACAACCTGCCAACCCCCCGACTTAACCTTCATCAATTGAGATTTTAGTATCAGAAGAGATTTTAGTATCAGAAGAAATTTCATATTTTTTTCATCTCCTCAGTGAAATTTTAGGTCCAGGAAATGTTTCCTTTTGATGTTGCGAACAAAAACGTCGCTAAATGTGGTCAACCACATTTATTTACAAACACTATCATACGGGCCAATTTAGCGCACATTTTTGTAGGGACTGACTTTTAAGGAGAGTGAGAGCTATAGCTCCCCTACAGCTCTCCTTTAGCACTTTGTAGGAGAGCGATTTAAAGCTCCCCTTGGGATTTGCTTATCCATGGTTAGCACTGATATATGCCATGAAAAGCTCCCCTTGATATGACCAGGGGAGCTTTTTACAGAGCACCACTTATTTTAAGAGCCAGTCCCTGTTTTTGCTTCTACTGGACAAATCTAACTCTAAATCGGGCCTTGATTGGGTCACTCACCTTTAACCTTAAAACGGCAGATAAACAATGGGAAAGAGATGGACTTGAAGGCTGAAATTTCAGGACCAGAATGAGAAAAATATAGCCTTTCATTTGATATCAAAATGATACTACTTCTGGGCAAGTTAGGGTGGCCCAAAATTATCGGAACAAACACCTGTGAAGTAAAGATATTTACAACTGACCATTCCCACCATAATGAATTGTATATTTTGTTGGTTTCCCAGCAAGCTTGGCCTCCTGTGATGGGCACAAACTCTTGAGAATAAGTTGTGAGTTTCTCCCTGCTGCAGGAGTCTAAAGTTGCCAAGAATCGGCAAAAATTCACTGCAATGGATTACGCTAATAAAAAAACAGTTGGCTTTACATAATTATAAATTTACAATTGTAACAAATATTAAAACATGTATATCTCTTTTGAACCTTAAATATGCACAGAAAATCTTGTTTGAATGGCTAGACTACAATTCTCAATTAATAAAATCCCACAGCAATTGAAAAATCCTCTATAGTGGGTGCAGTGTACAGGTATAAAGTAATTAACCACAACGACTTCATTTTTTATTTTACAATTTCACATTTCAAATATTTTTATCTTTTTTTAAATGCTTGTTATAACATAAAATACAAACCAGAACCCACTGTTTATACATCCTTCCTGACATAAAATAATAGGTAGGAGTTTCTTCTGATAGATGGTGTAGAGCACTCGTAAGCCATATTCATTCGGTTGACAACCTCATCGTCCAGTCTATACCAATGGCCGTCGGAAGCCTTGCAGTAGCTGACGTAGTGGCCATTTTCCGTACTCTCACCACCTTCGTGTATGCACAGGCCCTGTAGATCATAACGAGGCCCGGAGGTATTACAGGTGTTGTGAACGCTGAAATGCTGCTCAAAGAGTGTGGATGAAAGATCCAGGTCGGTGAGAGGGATGTTGACTGGAGTTTTGATCTTTTTTGTTTTTCTGGTGACAGGATTGTAGTTGAAACGATTAAGCTGCAAGACAAGGTACATAGGAGGAAAACGCATGGTGGTTTGATAGCGAACTTCACTGCTGGAGCTGCTTGGGGACTGATCCCTACCAGGGGTGGAAGAATACATGGGAGGGCTCAGGAGTGGCGGACTGATAGCGTCATGGTTTGTTTCTTCCTGACCACATGACATTGCTCAGCATGCTGGCATTACCTTCTGGAAGGCCATGCTCGATTGTGGCTCAAGCTGTTGATGCAGTCCTGAAGTTGCACGATGCCGGATATCTGACGGGCTTCGACCAGAGGGATTGGTAGAATGTAAAAAAGCTGAATACCAACTGCTACTCTATTGTTTGTTGATTCTCATGCAGTCTAAGAGTTGGCCAGCAAAGTTATCTGTTACAAGGGACCGCTGTCAGGTTCAGCTGATACCACTCCATATCGGACAAAGTTCTAACTGCTGTAATACTAGCCTACGTCGTACATAGAGTTTTGACTTTCAAGTTGACGAAACAATTTCCTCTTTAGAGTCTGCAAGCTTTCTGGACTCATACCTCCTAAGTCACTTTCCATCTGCATCGATTGCATTGATGACCTTGTATGTGCTTGATTAGGGGCAACCTTCTGAAGGATTTCATGGAGTGTACTTAGGACCCAAGTCAAGAATTCAGCGCATCCTGTTGAGTTTGATTACCGTAATCCGGATAGGCAACAATATGCGTACCGAGTCGTGCCGCTGCCTTCCGGAATCCATGAGTATCCACAATCTGATGAGCAGCACCATTGGGAATGGAGGCGCATCCGATGAGCAGATCGCATAACTCTTTAAGAAAAGTAGACTCAAGTGCACTGCACCTGCCGCTGGCACGGGACATCTCCCTGGACAGTGCTGGGAAGATATTGGGCAAATGTGCCATACATTGCACAACAGAGTTGAGGAAGCAAAGATTCTGTCCTCTATTGCGAAGGCCAGGTGGAGAACTCTCCACTACGCCGTATCCAAGATAGGACATCACATGGGATGTCCAGCCACTTCTTGGAGGTGTCTTGATTTGTTCTTTTTGCCTGGCCTGTTGTCGGGTCACTCGAGTAGGTTTATTCAGACTTGGCGGCATGACCTGCTGCCTTCTATCACCCCTGTTTGTTTCCACAAACTGGCTTCTTGGATAATCTGGATCATCAGATCTGCTATTCCTAATACTAGGCCTAGCAAGGGGGCTAGGGGAGTAAGATGTAGATGATATTGGAGGATTTTCTCTGTACCTTTGTTGTCTCTCTTCTGGATAACTGTCTGCAGGAGAATCTTTGTACTGGTGTTCATTGTACCATCCTGAGCACTTTCTTCTAGCTGAATGAAAGAGTCCCTTGAAGTACACCTGGGATTTGAAGAGAACAAAACACAGTAGAAGT
Source organism: Ophioderma brevispina (assembly GCA_023653785.1). NCBI lineage: Eukaryota > Metazoa > Echinodermata > Ophiuroidea > Amphilepidida > Ophiodermatidae > Ophioderma > Ophioderma brevispina. Next base: position 161,937 of record JAMKCH010004523.1, read on the forward strand.
AAATAGTGCTGTGCTTGGAATCTTAAGTGTCATACACTGTACTAGTAAATAAACCATGACAATTGAAGAAAAAGTGTTATGAAAGTATTAACATTCTTAAAACAGATTAGCCCTTTGTTATTAATTCTGTAGTATAAAAGATAATGGATTCATGGTGAACGCATCTGCTGCTTCATTTAACTTACAAAAAACCAAACAAGGGGAAGCTTTGGAGAGTAAATGGGTTTACTTTGCAAGCGAGGTAAGAAAAACCTATAATTCCTTTTACTTGGTACTGGTCAATGTATAGATGAGGTGACATGTGACGTCAACGCCAGGCAACGAACAAAGCACTGCCGGCAGTATGCGTGAGCACTTGCAGGGCTTGTGCTTTTAAAATTTGCCCGCTCAAATCAGTCGTGTGGATAATGCTGTAACTGTATTGCATATTCTTCGCACCTCTAACATGTCAGTAGACCAGATGCTAACTTTGTTTGTAAACATTGAGGTCAACTCATCTATAGCCTACCACTTGTATGGTCTGAAGTAGGTGGGTGACACTGTGTACAAATGCCCATAGACGATTTCGATAAGCTATATAATTAGCTCCTAATTATGCCAGTATGACGTATGGACTGGGGATGACATAGCGTAAATTTTACAGTGCCTGTACAAACCGGCGATCGATAACCTAAAGATTTAATGCAGTATGCCTCCACTCTCTTGATCAGTAGCCTATCCCGATTTATCCGTGTCTGAAGTAGCAACATGCATGCATACCCAGTGCTGCCTTTCAGCCTGCAGTGCGCTTGTGCTTTGACTACATGTTTGCTGAAAGTCGGTACAAAACAATGTACGGCCCCGTGTTGTTACTTAGTAATTCAAGCTGGACAGAGCATGATCATCAACTAATAATGGGGCGGACATCTCTCTTCATTGAGAATCGTCTTCTGTGACATTGCCAATATGGATTAACCAATATGGATTTTAGCATGGTTGTAATTTGATATAAACACATACTTTTCGTTACGTTTTCAAAGGAAATGTGTCAAATTTGGTAATATAACAATAGATAAATATTGGCTTTAATCACATCTACTCCTGAATCTGTAAAAAGAACTAGTTCCTGTTACGAGTCCTATCTGGGGATGCTACTACACAATTTAAGTCAAGTCCATTTTTTTGGAAAAAAAGCCGAAATATGTTGTCAGTTTTACCCATATTTTCGTAGGGAGGTTGTAAATTTTGAGGTTGAAAAGTCATAGTTGGGTTCCAGATTCTATGTTCTTTCCTTCTAATATCAGTTAAACATGCCGTAACAATTCACAGTAAAGATGTTTGAACAAAAGTTGTTTAAAATTTTATCTGAATTTAAAAAAAAAATATTTCACAGTGAAAGGTGTTTATTTCCCCCCCCCCCCCCCCCCCAAATTACAACCTAACAAGAACGAGTCATATGGACTAAATGCCTAGTTGGCACTCATACGCAATATTTTAGAATCGTTAAAACACCCAGCTGCACTAACAGCACTTACTTTTATAACTATTTCCTTGAAAAAACAATTCCCCACTGGAATGCACAGTACTTGGGTTTCGAGGGGAAAATACCCACAGGCACTTATAGCAATCATATTTTTTGTGATCTCCTTCGGGGTAAATGACCAGCAGGCACTTAGTGATTCCTAACTGTTGCCTATTAGTGCCCTTGCCTTGGTTTTTTCCCCATACGATACCTATGGAACTTATTTATAGGTTAAGCAGAAACTATACCTGAAAGGATTTGACCACTTTCTGGCCATGTGGAACAGAGCTCAAAAGGAAAGACAGCAAGTAGAATAGGATATTGGAAACGTCCCATAGGAAGATGATTGGATAACATTGCTATCACTCCGGCTTCACTGCCATAAGTCTACGTCGTTCGAGAAACACTCCTAAAATATTAAGATTAAGTTTAAGTTTAGTATTTTATTACACTTTGTTTGTGAACTAATGATGCAATACTTACTTAGACAACTACATGTTTTAAGGGGCATTTCATGATCCACAACCTCGACCCCCGACGTATCACCAAAAGTTTGAGATTTTTTTATCTCATTTGAACTTATTATATTTCATGTGTACCTAATCTTCATGCAAAATTCCCGTCTATCAGTAAGAATTGCCTATTTTGTATTTTCTGGTCTGTAGGCAAGCGGGCCGACCCTGAAAAGAGGCTATTTAACAAAAGCGCAATATGCCCCCACACATCAAATTTTTATTATATCGAAAATATAGTGTTTGAAGTTATTTGAAGTGAAATCTGCAATAATTTTGCTCATGTAACACCAATGATATATAGGCTAATTTGCATACATTGCATCCGAAATTAGTATCACGTCTTTGCAGAAAAATAGCTATACCTTTATCTATAAGACTATCGATTTCGTTTCTTTTTTAATATTTAGCCAATGATCTACCAAACTATAATAGTAAGAAAACTGAATAATCTCATTGATATCAGTATGTAACAGGTCCGATATTTTCAGATTTTTACATATGTTTGTTTTTGGGTTTTAGATGCTATTTTAAACCTATAAGTTTTTATACCCTAATTATATTAACATTCCTTCTTGATATATGTTACCTATACATTTTTGCAACGGTGGAGCATTTTGAGTGGTTTTGGTTGACTTTTTTGTGCGAGAAAATGCTTTCTTTTCCCATAGTGCGTGAAACACCAAAATCTGCATTTTTAACCGATCTGCGAGGCGTCCGCAACCACGCATTGGGTTCCCTTATTGATCGATCCTCCATATTGACCCTGAACATTGAGGGGTTTCGGCTGTTAAGTCAAAATACATATACACCAAAATTTGTTGATTTCAGGTTATGTTTCTGGGTAGGTGGAAGGGGAAGCCGGACAACGAAAAGAAGTTCGTGAAATGATTCGTCAACACAACTGGGTGGTTTCGCTATAAAAAATAACATTTTGGCAACGGAGAATGAATAAGATTCAAAGGCGGGACCTTTGGGAGAGCGGCGATATAAGCGTCCGAACCTCCTCCACAATATTCCAAAAGTTTATAAAAGTTCATAACATGCTATTGCATCGATTATCAAGTAATATGGATTTCAATGAGAATTTGGTAACAATAAGGCCTTTTTTATCTGTTTTATTGGGCAAAAGTCCACTTTGCCAACCATCACCATCCACCCCCGACAAAAAGATTCCATTTTGCAAAACAATTCCATCTTTGCACGATTCCCCATACCCGGAACAAAAAATCTTGCTACCGATCTAAGGGGTTCCTCCGTATGTTTTTTATGAAACAATGTACGTGCATGTAATTGCTTCAAACATCAACTTCTATAAAAAAAAATAGCTAAATTCCTATTAACAGTATAGGTCGTATATTCCGATTAAGTTTATAGAATATTTCAAGGTCGTGAACTGACAATAAAATTTAGTTTCAAGGATTGCAATGATACCTTCAAATGAAACACTTTGTCCAAAATATTATATCATCATGAAAAATGATAGGAAATAATATACCACAAAGGCAAACAAACATAAACCAAGCATACAAATTGTTAAAGTACTCGTACACCTTTTAACAAAAATGCGCCTTGAACCTTTTTTGTCCTCTATATTGAACGCTCAATAATGAACCCTCAAAACGGTCTTAAAAATTGATAACCGGTCAAAAGGTTCCTAAGAGTACAAGTTAAGAACCTCTTTAGCACTTTTTTTCTTAGAGTCACGAGGTGGGAAGGGATAGAATCTTTGAAAATTGGGGGAAATCTGCCGAAAAAGGTGAGGAAACATGCTCTGGATTTCTTCAGACCGGACTTTGGGAACAATAGACTTGCTACAGGAAACGGAATGTTAAGGGGTACCACCCGATCCTCAGCCTCGACCCCAGCCACTCACCCCATCAAAGCCAAATTTTTGCTTTTAAAAAAAAAAAAAAAAAAAAACATTTCCCATGTAACTCTTTTTGGGTGAACTCCTAGCCCATTATCATTCTACAAGCAATAATATGGCTTGTTCACAAGTTAAAATTTTTTGTAGCTAATCCAGTAATCTTGTATTATATCCACAATTATCCTGCTCGCTTTCAAATGGTGGTCGAGATTCAATGATTTTTGAATCAAGATATGTTGGTGATGAACTTTCCACTGAAACACAGAAATTGTATGTTGTCATCGGTGGGGCCCTTAACATTTCAAAATTAATTCTTGCGACAAAGTTTAAAACGGCAAACAACCAATTTCCCTCAACATAAGCTATCTGGAGTAATTGGAACAATATTGTTTGTTGTGTTTTGGGGCCATATTAACGTAATACTACTTATATCTAAATATATATAGGCCTATTTTAAATAGCGCTATATCATATATAGAAGTAGACAGCGATTAATGCTATCTAATTAACTGAAATATATACGCATATACATGTCCATTAAATCATGAAGTGCTTATGATAGAAATGTGCTATAGGTCTATGAATCAGGATGATTCATTATGGGAAGCCTAAATATAATAGGGAAAACCTGAGTTCCAAGCTAATATTATTGTATTTCAATTTTTCAACACTTAATCCCATGTGTTCTGGGTCCTGAACACTTATCTAAAACAATTTGTCTCACTTTTGAGATATGTCTACGCATTTTTCTGAACATTTAGGTGTTCAGATGTTTAGATTCTAACCACATTTCCTTCCTTAATAACATGACGTTTAGTGTTATTAGATTCTAAGACGTCTCCATCGCATGACGTTCATTTGTTTAGACCCAATAAACACTATCATAGTGTTAGCTTCTAAAAATGCTTTTTGACAACATTTAACAGATGTTTAAAACGATGCTGTATTTCAATGCTTTTAGGTGTTTATTGGAGCAGTGGTCTCCAGTAAATACTCACACCTTTTGACAAAAAGTATTTGATTTTGCTGTTTTTGTTGAACACGTTTTAGGCGCTTAAAAACTGTGACACAATTCTAAACACTTTCGGTTTACAGTGAATGTGTAAAAAAGGGTAGCTATAGACCTAGGAATTTGCTTACTAACTGGTTTTTCAATATAACGACGTTATAGGCCGAAGTGTAATCTTGTCAAATTATACAATACTATTATTAGCATAATTTTATTGCAGTGATACGTAGGCCTAAGTGTGTATAATTGTGTAAATTATGCCCTAATACTAGCCTAATATTAGCATAATTTTATTGTCATTAAAGGTCATATCCAATCTGAAAAAAGTTTTATTTGACTGAGATAATTGTAGCAATGGCTTCGGGAAGGTGCATTTAACACACACTCCTGGACATGAGCCTGCCATACGCGTCATATGTGATTCTTCACAAACAGAGGAGGTCGTTAGCTTTAGGAGGCAGCCTCCACGACCCATGCACCACCCCCTCGTTCTCCGTCTATTATTGCAGATGCACTAGATCCCCTCATTTTCCAGTCAAACCCGGGGGGCCACTGTATTCAAATGTGTATTTAATGCCTGAACCAGAAAACCGTAAAAAGGGTCCTCTTTTTTTCCACATGCACTGTACGCGCTTACATTGAGCAGTGTGTCAAAAGCAGCAAATATGAACAAAAGGGTATTGCTTTTTTTTCGTAACCCCGAATTTGTGATGTACCAAGATCAAATCATCAAAATAGTTGTAATTTGGAAGTTAAAGCACACACAAAGCCAATAGGTATATTATCCAACCCAATAGCCTTGCTTACTGTTTAAGGTAGGCAAACACTTAAGGTACAAAAACTTACAAAAACGACTTGTTTAGGGGTATCAAACAGACAAACATGCTTGTTGAGGGTATGTTTTTTAGTCGATGATAATACTCGTTTAGGGTGCCTTTCGGAAGGCCATGTTCACGCAAAAACAGATACTTCCTCATCATTGCACCTTTAATACAACTGCCCCCCCCTTCCCCCGGGGTCAAAGATTTTTTTGTTTTATAGTCCAAATTTATATACTGATAAATCCGAACATTTGCACCTTATACATAAAAAGTTTAATTGTTTATAAATTGATGCTATCAATAAGGTGGTGTGACCCCTGACCCTTTTTAAATTTAAATTGTGTTTACAGAGAAATTTTATAACACAACTCTGAATGATTTCTTGGGTTTTCATTGTGCACAATAACCCGTGCACACTACTCAGGAGTTGGTTTAAAAAATGAAAGAAACATGATAAAATTGATTTTGTACACCTGTGCAACTTACTCCTGAAGCGAGTCAAACCTTTTTTCTTTCTCGCCCTTATAGGGTTTTTGAGCTAACAGGGTTAAACACCTCTTCTTTTTTTGCGCTATGTTCATAAAACGATCCAAAAGTGTTGTATTATGAGAGCTTGTTTGTGCCCAAGTATGCTCACTATAGAGAAAAACTTGTTTTCATTAACAAATAATTTTGTTACGATAAACACTTTTTCGGCGAAAAAACTGTTCTCTTTCTATTGTGTATATCCTTTGTTATATATGTGTATTAGACAAACCTCTACCAAATACATAGTTTTCCTTTGCTAAGTTATACATTTTAACATCGATTCCGCCAAAACTACTTTTCCAAATTCGATATGCAAGATTTTTAGGTTAAAAACTTTATTCGTCGAAAACAAGGTTTCTCCCAGATTTCGAATCGATACTCCTGCTTTTTCAAATTGAAAAAACCAACCGTTTTTTTCAAATTCGATAGCACGGCTTTTAATTTTTTCACATCTTAAAGCCTATTTCTGGGTTGAAACAAGTTTTTTGAAACAAAAATCTCAATTGGGGGGGGGGGGGGGGGGAAAGCAACTTGTGTTTATCTTGTACATTCATCTGGTTTTCTTTTACCGCTTTTTTTCACACGAAAAGCAAAAAAAAGTTCCTTTTTACTCTGCAAATAGCTGCCATAATACCTAGCTCAAAATATAATGAAAGATCCAAAGAACTCGCGTATGACGATTCATTCTGATGTTAATTGTTTATGATTCAAAAATCGGTCGGGAATAATAATGATATCGGTGGATATTTAAGGAGCGCCTTTAACATGTAAGCAAAGCGCTATAGAAGATATAATTTGGAACCAAATTTTCAAAATCTGGCGACCCCTAATTCGCTCGCCAAAGTTGAAGGCCTATAATATGTTTTCCTCTGGCGAGCTGGTCCTTGTAAAAGTAAGACCTTAAGTAAATCTCCTTGAGAAAGAAAAGTTTATCATCATTATCCGTCAACCAACAATCCTAATTACTGTTGTTTTGTCTTATTTTGTGCAAACACAGCTATTTATTTTCTTTTTCGTTCAATTTTCTCTTCTTGGTTTAAATTGACTTGTAGAAAGGGTGAGCCGGTGTGAAAGCAGATTATAGTCCGGCGGGATCCATAGAGTCCGGGTCTGCCATAGACGATAACGACATAAAGCGTGAAACAAGTTATGTGAAGAGTCAACAGAATCGTTTGGCCCTAATTGTTCATTATTGTTCCCGGACTATGATACGCCGGAAATAATTACTTCTACACCTGGTTTGCCTTGGTCTTGTCTTGATCCGTACAAAATTAAGTATATGCAATCCAGGAGTGCACTTGTTTCTGGGTGTATACTAATTATAATAGGGCTGTTTTGATAGTAGAAGTGTATTCGTTTCGCATGGCTACAGAGCGCATAGCCTCTGTATCCATGGCGCGTATGTTCAAGGGTATTAATGTTTTGATAGAGATTACTTTTCATGGGAATTTCTGGATGTGTTTTTGAGTTTGCCAGGTAATTTAACCTGAATCATATTATTAGATAACTTTTAAGGCCATGAATCTTTAAATCTAAATCCTGTTATTGGAATTAACACTATTTTGCAGCGGGTTAATCCACTAAACCCGACGGATTTTTGAACCAATATTTTTTCTTATTTATCATGATATTTACTAAGATCTTTTGAACAAGGTTTAAGAGATGATTTTAATTCACTGTGGACCGGACGGCCATAGTAAATGGCATGTGTCAGTTTCACAAATTACCGTTTGGAAATCCCCATGCCCAAATTGAGCAGATTGTATCCTACCCTCACCTGTTTACTAAAGAACCACATTATAGTCCATATCACTTGACTCGAATTAACTCCGTGACAACAGAGATCAGAAATGCCTTGCGGCTTTGCCGTATTGTAGTTTATAAACGGTAACGAGATAATAGTTTGGTGTCACGATGTCAGTACCAGGTCACATTAGGCCATCAGGTTATCAGTTTTTGCCCTCTTCGGGGCACCGATATATATAAATCCTACTATGTTAAATCAAGGTCTGTACATGACCCTCTTCCCAAAATGCTATATTTTTCCAAAGACCACAGTTTATTATGTCTAAACAGTAACAAAATTTACCTTTTCCTTCTACTGAATGCAAAAACCGACGTACGATGACGAACTCGGTGTTTTTTTTCCAATGTCAGGATACGTACTCATTTTTCCTGAATGGGTCCCCCGAAGCAAAATAATAACTCAATCAATGCTGTGACCGTCATCAAATCTTTATTTTTCAAAATTGGCTGTATTCTCCCATAATAAAATTCCTTTTTAGATCAACATCGTATATTGATTTTCTAATTAATATTCAATTGTCCCCCATGAATGAATTGGAAAAAGAAGGGTCCATAAGTCTACAAACTGACCTAGCACCGGCTAAATCCCCTTAACCGTGGACTGTAATGAGTAGACGGATCCCCGTATTAGTTTTTAGCGCTACAGCCACTTGCGCGCGGTTGCGGGGGTTATGCGTGCTAGATTGGTTAACACTTTACTGGTTGAAAAATCATAAAACCATCATAAATTTCTAACAGTTCTTGCTATAATGTATATAAGACAAACAAAGTAGGTATAAAAAATACCGCGATACCTCCTTTCATAATCTCTACATTTCTAATACTAAATTGAGGAAAATCCTGAATTTAGATTAAATTTTTAAATCTTTACAATTTATATTTCAATGCGTGTTGATTTTCATTTTTAATCTAAACTGATAGAATCCAATTAAGAAATAAATGTTATGTTAATTTTAAGATGGCCTGGTTTTTTATGATCATTATCTGAAGAATTATTTTGTCATACAGCTTTGTCAAAAAGGGGTGTAACATTTGCATATCCGTGTCTCTTTGGAACTCCGTACTTACCGTTTCTCTATTTTATAATTTTCTTTTTGATTATGTTTTAAATTAGATTGCGTGGATGCAATGATTAATTTAACAATATTGGAAGAAACGTTTCGCAAACAACATTAATTTACTATTCATACTGACGATGGTGAAATTTGGGAAAGACCATAATGATAAAATATAGAGGACTTAACAGTTCTTTATCATAGAAACAATGCTCATGCTTTGCGACAATGAAGACCTTTGTGGTATTCTGATAATGGCGTGAATTGGCCTGTTTTGTACAGAAGCGTGACAGAAATAATACGGTGTCAGTGAACAGCAACCGCCCCCTGGCGGTATTGTTTTACTACACACAATGAAGAAACAATGACAACGTAGAATTGTTGTATTACATGAAAACCGTGTTTTTTTTCTGGGTGCTCAAAATTTGCAGTGTATACTGTTCATAACGTAGGTTTTTGTTTTGAGCTAAAAAGAAAATGCAAAGGTTATTTAATGGTAAGCAGAAATTACCGAACTCGAACAAAACTGCTTTAAAACGTATTTTTACAAGAAAAAGACAATTCAACACCTTTTATTAACTAAACTTTGGAAAACTTCTAATTCAGATTTATAGATGTAACCACATTCCTACCATATGCAAAAAACCAAACCGCATGTCCGTACTTTTCTGCATTTACTACGGTACAAAAAAAAGTCCAACTACCTCAGGAACACCCTTTTTATGCATGCATGCAAATTAGGTAAAAAAATCATATTTCTACATATGCGAATTATGGCAGATTTACAGGTGTATGCGCTAGATTTTGTTTATTAATTTCTCACAAAATTTGATGTTGTTGGACCATTGCCGCTTTTGTATTTTCAACCTCCCCCTCGTCCCGTGGCCTATGTAAATGGACAGAAATTACAGCATAGGGCCTATGATACGCGTAGGAAACAAGGATTGCACATTTCACAAAACCACAAGGTCAAAACAACAAACTTAAACTGTATAAAACTTTTTCAAGGCACCTACCATACTATTAATTACACTGCCCATCAGGAAATCATCAAATCATGTTGCCTCAGTACAGGTTGCGCAATCCCATCCACGCCTGGGTATAGTGCAATCAGGTAAGACTTCCCAAATTCCCCACTGAGTGACGAACAGCCTTACTGCTATTAGCATATTGTAGCTCTTAACAATGTAAGCCACTCAAGAAAATCACAAATTGCAATGCCCCAATGGGCACGCAGTATAAAATAAAGTTGAAACAGCACTGAGATCAATACCCCCCCCCCCCAGTGAAGTAGTAATTGGTGTGCTCAATACATCCCAGACAGTGTTCTGCACGGTAATAATGAAAAGCTCAGGCTGAGTTCAAAAAATCTTGTATTTTCCAGGGGTATTTTGATGCATGTGGTGTTGTATCTGATTGTGCATCTTGAGAAAATTATGAAAAAAATGTTTCAATGCCTAGCTTGTACCATGTAGAAAACAATGCCATTTCACCAAAGTCTTCCACAGATGAGGGAGTTTCCATAACTTGACCCATCTGATCACACATATACTTTGAAACTCGTCACGGAATAGCCGGCAAGGTTTTATTCCGTTAAGGTTTCTGAAGTGTGTCACAAAAAAAGTGTGTCAGATCTCCGATTTCCCTACTATATCTGTGTATTTCCCTCCAATGGCCAAGTTTCCCCTCCAAAACTGGGGAGTCCAGGTTACGGAAACTCCCCAGAATGACTGTTGAGTGGTGTAGGGACAAACTGATACATTGTATTTTGCCACTCTAAGTATTCAAGTGCAAACCTGCAAAGTTCAGCTTTTTTGAGTTTACGCTGTTAATCAATGGGAATTTTACAATCAAATTTTTTGCATCAAGTAAACTTTACTTTGAGCAGACATGGTAAGCAAACAAATATTTTAACATAACCAGATCCCAATTACATGTAAATACATCTTTAAAACATTGAACCCAAACTTTTGACATCAAGATGGCAGTGCCAGTGATTCTTTAGTAGACAAAAATCTATCTTCCAGAAATCTTGCAATACACCTCGAGTTTTAGCTCTGTCCATTCAATTAGGTTAGACCCTCGGTTTTTAACCCTAACCCGGACCGGTTCGTTTTGCCGGAACATCGCCCAAATGCACGAGGTTCAATCTATTTTTATTTTTAACGGCCGCAGATGCAACGAGAACAAATTTTGTCGTTTTTCAGTCATTGCGCATCTCAACTTTTCCCCGGTACAAGAATAAGTATCATACAGTTCGTTAACCGCCCAATGCAACGAGGAACATCGCGTCATTTTCGCGGAAGATGTCCCAATGCAACGAGGAACATGCGTCATTTTCGCGGAAGACGTCCCAGATGCATGAGGAACATCGCGTCATAGTCCGGGAAGACGTTCCAGATGCAATGAGTGCAATGAGAGTCATTGCGCGACCAAAAATAGTTGTTGACTGCGAGCTTCAACTAGAAACATTAGGGTTCATGCAACTAAGTTTTTTTGTATGAATCTGACTTGCTCTACTTTTTTTTGCAATATCTACTAGCCGGTAACGGCCCGACAACAGGAACAGCGCGCATTTCCCGGAGACGTCCCCGATGCAACGAGGCACATCGCGTCATAATCCGAAAAAGACGGCCCAGATGCACGAGGGAACCTCGTGTCATTTTCGGGAAGAACTTCCCAGAGCAATGAGGTACAATGAGAGTCATTTGCGCGACAAAATAGTTGTTGACGCCGAGATGCCACAAGAAACCTTTTCCGACTGGGCACGCCCACCCGCCCCCACTTTTTTGTTGCACCTCATTGTCCCTCCGTGCGTTAGGGTTAAATAAGGTATGGTGTCGAGAAAATGAATAGTCCCTGTCCGTTAGTATGCCATCCTCCACCTGGTTGCAATCTCTTATACATGAACATAATCATTCCATAGCTGTCTGGTGCTACGAAATACACACAGTGATATGATTTAGTATCATCGATTGTTAACTTGTAAATACGAATTAATACAAACATCTTATGGCCACTGTCATGACTGTGTACAAACATGTTACACAGTGCAAAAGTGGACAAAAAAAGGCACCAATTGTAATTACTCTCAACACAACTTTTATTCCTTACATGTCAACTGTATAAAAATAGTATACATTTTGGAAAGCTTATACTCCAAGGATGTCAGATATGGTCAAAAGAGAGGAAACAATATCAGGGTGGTTAAAATTCCTATAGGTGTAACATAAGAAAAATTACATATTTTGTCATTTTAATATACCTTAGTCAATTTTTTTCCAAAAATGTGCAGGTCAAACAATGTGGATTTTGATAGACATGACAAAGGGCCTCCAAAAAATAATAAAGAGATAACTAATGTTTTTCTTTTTTGAACATACATGTGGTCCAAAATTCCACCTGTATTTTTGACAAAAAGGTCTTTTGAAGATTAACTTCTTCTATAATTACTAACCTATTTCTCAAGAGAAATACATAGGAATTGGGTTTCTGTCTTAAGTTTGATAAGATACAGGTGACATGTATTATCAGGGTGATCCATGTATTATAGAGGGTCAATAGGCAATATTTAAGTCCCCTGTATTTACCATTTTGAGCAAAGTGACCAACCTATATATGGTAACTTAACAGTGTGCAAGGGGCCATTTCTTTACTTATACTAAGTGAAATTTGTATTCCCATAGCTACTAAACCTGTTTGACATAATTTACAAACTTCATACTGAAAATGGATTTGAACACATGAATGTCTTACAAGGTCTTGAACCCTAAGTACTAGTGTATTGTTTTCATGAATCATATCTTATTCCTATAAACCAAATTTAAATCATGCTTTAGTTGTATTACTACATGTATACAACCTTTGTTTGACTTGACCTTACTCTTTCAAATGGATCTTAGTGACCCTAACAGGGTCCCACACAAATCCACATTTTGGTTGAAGATGACGTTGTCATGCAAAATTACAATTACTAATGCGTCATTAGGCTATACCTTTAGGGAACAATGTCGTGAGCTAAAAGAATGAGAATTATATATAAAGAGAATTAAAATCAAGTTAATCCAAGTTTCTAACTTGTTTTGGGGATAATTTTAGCACAGAACAGCCGAACATCCCCAAAAGTGATCAAAAGTGGTACCTAAGTTAACATTTAATTTACTAATTATTAATGTACATTAACCCTACCCGGACGAGGTCGGTTTGCCGGACCGACGGCCCAAAGAACCGAAGGGCAATCTATTTTTATTTTTAAACGCCCAGATGCAAACGAGAGCAAATTTTGCGTTTCATTGCATCTCGGCGTTTTCCGACACAGGAATAAGTGCGTAAAGTCATAACGGCCCGATGCAACGAAGAACATCGAGTTCATTTCCCGGGAGACGGCCCAGATGCAACGAGGAACATCGCGTCATTTCCGTAAAGATGGCCCAGATGCAACGGAGAACATCGCGTTCTTTCCGTTAAGACGGACCCGATGCAATGAGGTCCAATGAGAGTCATTTGCGGGACAAAAAATACGTTGTGACGGCAGAGATGCCACGAGAAAATTTTCCGACCGTAACCACGTTTTCGTTGGCCCTCATTGCATATCGGCCGCGTTTAGGTAAAATCTTTTTTTAATGCTCAAACTTTTTCAGTTTTTACAGGTCTCATTCAGAGTAAACAGATTAGGTTTTATTTTAGCTTTGCTTACATGTATGGTTTTGATGATGTGATGATAATGATGGCGGTTGTGATGGTGATGGTGATGATGGTGATGATGATGACGGGCGATGATGATGATGATGGTGGTGATGGCGGCGCGATGGTGTGTGATTGATGATGCAGCGATGGTGATGATGATGATGGCGGCCGATGGTATGAGCTAATTATTATTTTAAAACTTTGTCTTTTCTAATAGAAAAATTTGTTGCATTATTGATTTTTTACTGAACTTTCCAGATCCCTGTAAGGGATACCAAATACCTATTCAACATTTAATCAGCACCTCTTCTCTATTTATTAGACACCACAGTGATAATATAGGAATATATGAACTTCCGTTGGGATTTTACACATATTCCCGTAATTTTTTTTCCTCTACATTTGCTGTGATTGTTATTGGAATTTTAAATGTTTTGGTTTTGTAGCCTAAAACCAAAAAAATCCTTTTAAATCGTGCTTTTACTGTATTATAAATTCTTTGTCGTGTCTTAGGTTGCCTTGCTTAGGTCTGGACTTGCATTCTGCTTAGGCCACTAAAAAAGGTTTGTCGCAAAAGAAATGTGAAAAAAGCAACAGTGATGAAATGCATTGGGGGTGCTAATGCGAATGTAGGTTTTTTTAACTCACACTGTACATTAAAATGCATTAAAAAAAGCAAAATTTCTCATTTTTTTTTAAATTCGGAGTAAAAATGTAAAGAAGCTAGCTTGGCATATTGCCAATGAACGTCGTTAGCCGGGGGGGGGGGGGGGGGGCGGGGGGAGGGGGGTGGGGGGGGGGGAGGGTGGTTTGTTAAGGGGGGAAGTCTGTGGGAATCTTACCCCCCCGTTCCACCTGAAAATTGTGATTACATCGGCCATATACTATACTAACAAATTTAATATGCTGCCCCATGAAAAATATGTGCCCACCCCGAAAAAAAGCTGGCTAGTGGCTACGCAACGCATATTTTTAAATAACATAGTTTTTAAAAATACGAAAGAACATCTTACACGATCACCACCACCACCACCCATCACCCATCATCATCTCATCCCAAAATAATATTTATATAATATTGAATGGGTTTGGTATGATAAAGAATATATTGACGGAGCTAGAAAATAAGTGCCAAGTGCAATATGTCTGATCATACGAACAAAGCCATTCAATATATTATTTTTTATTTAAATTTCAGTGACTCTGAAACAAAACCTTGCATTGACAGTGTTGAATCCAAAAGTCTACCAGTCGGTCAATGTCGTTTTGCTAAAAATGCCCAGCATGCGATACAATATTAAAAATAATATTGTATTACATCCTTGGACTTTAACGAAACTGTACAATACAAAGATACTTTGCACCAATCGGAAGCCTGATATAATAATAATTAATATTATAATAATGACAACAAAAAAGTTGTTTCCAGTAGGCCTTGTGGTTTTTGATTGTGAGGCATTTTTCCAAATTTTTTTATTTGATATGCTGACAAAAGCGGCGATTCTGAACATTGACAAAAAGTCTCAAAAGATAGACAAAATCCTTTACTTATTGACTACAGGTAGCTATTGGGCTCGATTTGAGACTTTCTGAAAATCAATTTTAATCTTGGTGTATTTATGAAATAAACCAAAATAAAAATTAATGCATTTGAAAATTGTTTCAACTACTACTGGAAACAGTTTGTTTTGGCCTCCTAATAAAATTCTTTTTAACAAATACTTAATGTTGGTGCAGGAGATCTACCATTACACCAACATTAAACGGGGGGGGGGGGGGGGGGGGGGGGGGGTAAGACGTTGCCAACCTAACAGCAACCAAGCGCTTACGGTAGGAAGGCGCTCTACGAATATGGAACTGTTACACACAGATTGGACTAAAGACCAGGCCTGGTTCACGAATATTTAAATCCAAGTGACCCGATATTGGAAATTACACGATTTTGCAGCGGGGTAATCAATAAACCAACGGATTTGAATTATTTGTCTAAATTATCATGATATACTAAGATGATTGAACGAAGGTTTAAAAAAGGTGGATTTTCGGCCTGTCACTGGGAACGAGGATTTACCGTAGAAAATACACGGTAAGAATTCAATAAAATGGACCGTTGGAAATCCCCAATGCCCAAATCGAGCAGATATGTGTCGACCCCCCCCGCATTAAACACAAAATTCATGCCATGGTTGTAACAGTTTCTGAAGTTCTGAAAAATATTTATTAATTAAGTATACCTCTGTACTTATGAAACAGGTGGCAGCAAAAAGATGTTAAAATATACAATAAAATTCTTGCTTGAATCTCAATAGGGTCAGCTAATTGTGGTCATATTGATAGTGTGTAAAGCAATTTAGTATGAAGTGTAGGAGAAATGATGTGGTGCTGAAGGGACTAGGGAAATTACTAGAAATTAATAGCAGTGGTGACACCAGGATATTTTCGGGGGGAGGGGCAGCGAATTAAGGGAAGAAATTTGGAGGGGGAAGGTGAAGAAAAGTTTCCGGCCAAAGATGGATTTGCTAGAAGCTTGTGCGAAGAAAAATTTTAAAAATTTTAATGGTTCAAAATATATGAACATCAATAGGTGAGGCTCAAGTTCGGGGGGAAACTGGGGAGCAAGGACACATTTGGGAGAAAGGCCTCATTCTCTGCGGATCTGGATAATATAAAAACCTCCAGAGTAAAGCAGATTCCCGCATCACACTAGCGGACTCTGGTACCTAGAGCGATGAGTTGCGGTAACAGACCCGGGATGATCCCTACTCTTTTCAATGAGGTCTGCAACTTTTTACTGACTCAGGCGGATTGACTCCACTGACACACGGGGCCAACAGCTTTACATTGACTCTCTGAGCCATGAGGCACCGGACACCCAATGCACACACATGCAAATTTTATGATATGGGTGGAGCGAGGAGAAATTCCAAACAACACTACTGCGCGATTATGCAATTTCGACTTATCGGAAACTATGTGAGTATTGACTAAGAAACCCGACTTGTGGGCTCGAACCAGGGTCGCTTGGTCGATCTTATACACTGCGACGATTCAGCGCTCGGCCACCGCGCCCCCCTCTATATTCCCCCCCACCATGTGCTGCCACTGTCAATAATTCGTAGCAATTTATTTCCATTACAAAGCAGTATATTATTCCTATACTTATTACAAAAATATAGCAATAGGAAATTAACGTGCATCGGGCAATTCAAATGACAACCTCATTAGGACCCCGCACATCTGATTTTTTAGTTCTGTTTGACGGCCGGGTCGGATTTGGCTCCGGGTCAAATAATTCATTTTTTGTAATAATTCATTATTTGTAAATGAACTAGTAGGCATTTCCATTACGTTTTTTTCCTTATCTCTACTAATCCATATGGGATCAAATCAATCAGTGCACAGGTCACTGTGGCTTCCCTACTTCAGGCTCAATTACAGTAGATGCAGGTGGGGGGTATACTACCAGACTTGGAGTCAGGGGTGAAGGTAATCTGTCAGTTATTCTAATATACATCCAAAATCAACGTTGAATATTTAGTTTATCAGGTCGCAATCAATGCAAAAATTGATAAAAATAACATATTCTGGTATAGAAATTTAATACTTAGTTCTCCAGGCAGTCAAAGGAGGACTATTTAGATTCATATTCTGGTGTAGGAACTTACTATTCATATTCTGTTATAGGTTTAACTGCCCACCACTTGGTGATAAAATAGGCCTAGATCTAGAGTGATGTACTCAAATGAGTCAAAGGGTTTCATTAGAAAAAAAAACAGTAATCAGGGTTATTAAAATACAGATTACCAAACTCTTTGACAGAATATTCAAGAGGAGATGATCCACAAAGTCCAGCGAATGTCCAGACCATAATGTACACCAAATTTCCTCTGAAAAGTGCTTGTGTTTGTAGCTTTTTGTCCTGTGGTCCCACAGGAAACTAACTTGTCGCACAAATGGTGTTAATCTCTGTATCAACCTGTTTCTGGTCTCAATAATAAACTGTTGGTGGAGATTAGTGCAAACTGAGGAAAATTTTTGGGGGAGGGGGGGGTTAGAGGTAGGTGGAAATCATGATTTATTGGGTGGGGGGACAGGCCACAAAAAAAATCAACAGATTGTAAGCTGAATGAATTGGCCATGGAATACAGATATGTGTGGTTATTTTTTGTCTACCCCCCCCCCCGAGATGTAGGGGGAGAGGGGCGGAGGGGGTGGGTTGGGGGGGGGTTGGGGAGGGTTGATGGGGGGATGGCTAAAAAAAATCGGCCCCTGACAGTCTCTCTGCAATTTCTTTCACAATAGATGTATTCGATGTGCATTTAAGTCTTAGTGAAACGTAGGGAAAATTCTAAGGAAGTTTTTCTATGCAAATAGCTGAAACATGTGTTTTGTCCAATTGGTTCTGAAAGTCAATAATGAAGGACAAAAATAATGAATAAGGAAGTAGCACTCGGCGTCAATTTTAAAATCTCCAAAAAGAAACTAAAATGCACGTGTTGCAGGGCCGTATTGTCCTGCACTGTATGACTGTCCAGGCAGGGGATTAAGGTGGCCAAGGCATGAACCTTCTTCATTGTCTTGGCGGGATTTGAATGGCAACCAAAGGTAATTCCAGGCAAGGGGTGAGGACAGTTGGGACTCAGCTTCTCACAGTGTGGAAATCGCTGGACTTGGTTAAGTCACTTAATATCTTTTATGGTGTAATCATTGACATATTATCTTTATCTCATATTCTTTTATTGTAGTTTTGGTACTGCGCAACCCGTAATTGCTATCCCATAGGCCATATGGGATCCCGGCTAAAAAGCTTATGTACATTTCCAGAAGCAATATTGCATGCAGACGTTTGGTCACACATATTGCCCCATTGAGCAGGACACAGGGATTAATGTTAATAAGGCACTTTGCGGGGGTCTTAATATTCAAGCGATATACTCACGTTTGATTGAAGGGAAGGAAAAAATCGGCCATTTTCATTGGTTCATCCAGGATTTTATCGCAGCAGCGGGGCCATGTGGTTACATTCACGAGGGGGGATCTGTTTAAACAGACGCTCTTGGCCACGACCTGTTTTGGAGAGGTCAGGTGATATGGCGTATCGGCTGTGACAGGCCGCCGAATGCCCCATGTTCAATTTTCACGTTCGTTCAACTTGCTCGTTTGGAGCTTAGGTGATTGCCGAATATTGCAGACACTACCAAAGCAGGGGACCAGCATGCTGAAACGTCACCAATCAACTCCACTGTGCTAAGACAATGACATCACAGGTGTAGCAGCAGTCAGACGTGTAACTCATTTCTGTACACGAGACGCGTGAATTTTATCGTTAAAAAAGATGTTCATTAACCCGAACGCGGCCGAGATGCAATGTGAGCCAACGAAAACGTGGAACCGGTCGGAAAATGTTTCTCGTTGCTCGCGGCCATTCAACAAACGATTTTTTGTCGTGCATGACTCGCATGGCCCATTGCATCTGGCCGTCTGACCGGAAATGACGCGATTGTTTTTCGTTGCATTTGGGCCGTTCTTCCGGGAAAATGACGCGATGTTTTCGTTGCATCTGGGCGTCATTCCGGCGGGAAAATGACGCGATGTTTTCGTTGCCTTTGGGACGTCATTCCGGGAAATGATTGCGGATGCTTTTCACTGCATTCGGACGGTTTGCCCGCAGGAAGGCGCAAGCTTTTCATAGCGCGGGTGAAACTGTGTACAAAAGCCCATAGACAATTTCGATTGGTCGATGGTGATTAGCGCCACCATTTTGTAAGTATTTTTTAATTATGCATAAACGCATTCATGATGTTAACCGGAGCATGACGAGCATATAGCGCAACGCACGACTATGATGTAGCTAATAGCGGCCACTCCCCCAAAACGACTGGCGAACGATAAGCTACAAATTTCATGCACGATCAGGTGCAGTACGCATACAGTAGTTATTGATTATTTATTTATGTACCTGTTTTATTGCATCGCACGCATGTCCTCGTTGAATCTGGGAAGTCTTGCCGGTAATAGGGCGCGAGGTTTTTCGTTGCATCTGGGCAGTCTGCGGGAAAATGACGCATGTTTTTCGTGCATCTGGGGCGTCTTCCGGGAACATGACGCGATGGTTTTCGTTGCATCTGGGCCGTTATTGACTTTACGCTACTTATTTTGTGCCGGAAAAAAAGGACGAATGCAATGAAAACGCAAACTTTGGCTCTCGTGAATCGGGGGCTGTTTTAATTTAAAAAGTAAACAATGACGATTGCTGTTCGTTGCATTTGGGCTGTAGGTCGGCCAAAACGACCGGTCCGGGGGGTAGGGTTAATCGAGTAATGGCGGCGCCTGGGTAGCGTCACTTAGACGGTGCCAAGTGCCTGGATGCAACAACAATACGATTTGCAGTATTGCTGCAACATTCAATGCAAATTTTGACAGCAAAATCTCGGATGATAAACGAAAGCAGTAGCGACCCCACATTGATCAATGTGAGACTGAGCGCGGTCGAGTACCTTGGGTAAGTATTTCATGCGTTTTACGGCATGTTAACCTGACAATTCCACATAGTTACTATTCATAGAAATTGATACTGTGGCTGTCATGACTGTCGCTGGAGACGTTTATGGAAACTGTAAGTACGTTCTAAAAAGGAATTTGAAGAGACATAAAGTTGGTCCATTGTTCCCGTTCAGATATATCAGCTTCGTAAAGGGTACTTGATCGACAACTACTTCTCCTGTTGAAAAACATACTCGTCACTTAGTTGATTTAAAATAATCCATTTGAAAAGATTAAAAAAAATGATTTGTTCCTAAATTGTCACTCTTCATAATTCTTGCTAAAAATTGTTTTCTACTTCGGAGAGTTTGAAAGTGCTAATATTGGTCTACCTATCAAATTGTGACGCCCGATTAAGGTCTTAAACAAGATTATTGCCGGCTACTTCACTATCAAATGAGGGACATCAAACTTCCCTAGCTATTTTCTTTCATCATCAAAACATCAATGTTCAATATTCAGTGCTAGCTTGACACGTCATAGCCTAGGCGAAGCCCCAACGCTTGAGACTAAGTATATAGATATCGCGGGGTTTTTTCGACGGCATAAAAACCCTGTCGGGAAAAAAGTTTAAAATACTTCAACTACCCCCAACCTCCTATTTGGTATATCCGACTTCCTGGGTGTTATTATGGGATGGAATTTGTATTCGGCCACCACTTAAAATTCGGGCACCTTTACATGCGGTTTACTTCCGTTTTAACGTTGCCGAATTCGTAGGCCTGGTGGAGAATACTAAAAATTCTTTTCGTGATGAATATATTATTAGGACAAAAATAAAGGAATACGAAGGTATTATTAAAACAGTTTTCTACAAGTTTTCGATGTAGTTGTAATAAAGGCCAAAATTTTAGTATAATTCAGTGGCCTTCAATTTTTGTTCATTTTTGCGCCAGTATTGACGACAAAAATGTCCTTGTTAAGTACATTGACATAATCTGCACATGTCCATTATAAGAATCAGTGACTTTGGTATGGATTTGTTAAGTCAAGGTGAGTAAATGTCAGTTGAAAAATGGCATGATGGGACCCCGTCACTTAAACACTTCTGCTTTAGGAAATTGGATTAGGGCTAATTAATGCAGTGCGCCTCACTAATTAATGACGTCAATGACCGCCGGTGACCGTTCGGGGAACCAAGAAGTTTGATTGATGACTCGTCATGCGCACAGAAGTTTTTATGATGGAATCCACAAGTCAATGTTGTACCCACTCACGACTGGCGAACTTATTAAGCTACAAAAAATTTCTTTGCAGGATCAGTGTGCAGTTAAGCATCCATTAGTTTATTTTATTTAGTTATTTAATTTTACTTTTTTATTTTTTGCTTTTTTTAAGTTTTTTATTTTTTTCGTTGTTTCTGGGACGTCTTTCCGGTTAAATTGGAGCGATGTTTTCGGTTGCATTATTGGGCCGTCTTTCGGGGGAAAAATTTGACGCCGATGTTTTTTACGTTCGCTGCTGGGCCGTCTTTCCGGGAAAAATGGACGCGAGTGTTTTCGTTGCATTCTGGGGCCGTTAAGTGGGACTTACTTTTACCTACTTAATTCTGTGCAGGAAAAAAAAAACGGCCGGATGCACATTGGAAAAAAGCAACCAAAAAAAAACCTTTTGGGGCTCTTCGTGGCATGCTGGGGCCGTTTAAAAATAAAAAAATAGATTGCCTTTCGTTGCAATTGGCTGGTCGGTCGGCCAAAAAACGGGGAAAACCCGGTACGGGGTTAGGGTTTGAATAAACGTAATGGCAGGCGCATGGGTGGTTAGCGCCACTAAACTGTGCAAAACGTTGCCTGGAGTTTGCAACAACAAATACGATTTTGGGATATTGGCAACATTCAAAATGCCAATTTTTGGGACAAGCCAAAAAATTCTTCGATGATAAACCGGAAAACAAGCAAGTAGCGACCCAACATTGATTCAATGTGAGGACTGCAACGAGTTTTTTTCGGTAAACTGGTAAAGTTTCATGCGTTTTTCGGGGCAGGTGTTACCCTGGACCCAATTTCCAACCATTAGTTTACTGATTCTCATAAGGAAATTGGCTTACTTGTGTGGCTTCACTCCTGTCGCTGGAGACGTTTAGGAAACTGTTAAAGGACGGGGTTCTAAAAAAAGGGAAATTTTGAAAGGAACGCACATAAAGGTTGGTTCCATTGTTTTTCCGTTCAGAAAAATAAGTGGGCTTCGTAAAGGGTACTGATCGACCACTAACTTTTCATGTTGGAAAAACATACCTTTTCCACTTAAAGTTGATTAAAAAAAATACATCCATTTGAAAGATTTAACAAAAAAATTGATTTTGTTCCTAAATAAAATTGTCACCTCTTTTTCAAATAATTTTCTGCTTAAAAATTGTTTCTACTTCGGCGAGTTTGGAAAGTTTTGCTAAAATATTGGTTCTTACCTATCCAAAATTGTGAAACGCCCCGTTTTTATTACAGGCTTCAAAAACCCAAGATATTGCCGGGGGATTACTTCATTATCAACTGAGACATCAACTCCCTAAGCTCTGTTTCTTCATCATCCAACATTCACTGTTCATTTCAGTGCTTAGGGCTTTGGGACCCCAACGTCATAGCCTTGGCGAAAAGCCACGGGCTATGAGGGGGGGGGGGAGGGGGGCTAAGGATATAGGGATATTTCGCGGGGTGGTTTTTTCCGACGGCAAAAAACCCTGTCGGGGGAAAAAAAAAAAGGTTAACAATTAACTCACTTAACCGGGACCTCCTAGTGGTATTATTTTCCGATTACCTGGTGGGGTTATTAGGGGGATGAAGCAATTAGTTATTTTCTTGCCACCAACTTTTAAAATTGCGGGGCAACCCTTTTAAACAGGTGCGGTTTATTTTGCGTTAACGTTGCCGGATAATCGTAAGCCTGTGGGCAAGGAATTACTAACCAAAAATTCTTTTCGTTTGAATATAATTAGTAGGGGGAACAAAAATAAAGGCATACGTTTGGGAAGGATTATAAAAAACAGTTTTCTACAAAGTTTTTTCGATGTTTAGTGTAAATAAAGGGGGCACAAAAATTTTGATACTTCAAGTTGCCTTCAAGTTTCTTTTTTTCATTTGCGGCCAGTTATTGACGCCCAAAACATCTTGTTAAAAGTACATTGACATTAACTGCACTCCCATTATAAAGAACTTCAGGGGACATGTTTGGGTAATGGATTTTGTAAGTTTTCAGTTCAGGTGGAGTAAATGTCAGGTTTTAAAATTGACCATGTGCGACCCCCGGTCCAACTAAACACTTTCTGGGCTTTTAGAAAATTGGGATGGAGGCTAATAATAATTTGAAAGTGCGTCACTAATTAATGACGTCACAGACCGCCGGTGACCGTTCGGTGAAAAACCAGGGAAAGTTTTTTGCTATGGAACTTCGTTAGGCGCACAGAG
Organism: Ophioderma brevispina; assembly: GCA_023653785.1. Classification (NCBI taxonomy): domain Eukaryota; kingdom Metazoa; phylum Echinodermata; class Ophiuroidea; order Amphilepidida; family Ophiodermatidae; genus Ophioderma; species Ophioderma brevispina. The sequence goes on from JAMKCH010004523.1 coordinate 185,666, forward strand.
TTTTTTGAATGGGAATCCACAAGGTCAATGTTGTAAACCAATGCGGCAGGTTCGATGGAATTAAATTTTTCCCAGTAATTTGATCACCTTAACTGATCCTCGCAAAAAACCAACGGAAAACACGGGCACACTCTGTTTGCATTTTTGTGGTAAAAAAAATTAGGGCTTTCCCCATAGAATTTTATGAATTTTTGACAAATTCTTAAAAAAAACCTGATTACGGGGATTCTCTTGTTAAATAAAATTTTTCGAAATTAGGTGACGAAATGGACCACTAATTTAAGGATCGGGTAAAAATACAGCACATTGTAACTAGTTGTGATTACACGTCATTGTGCATTTTAGGTCGGGGTTTTTGTTTAGGAGTCGGATGCAAATTCAACCTGTGTTTTCCGAGGAAGGAAAAATGTCAGGAATTGTATTTTCCCGTCGTAAACGCCCACGGGGACCCAACATTGAGCACCGTAGGCAATGTTTGAAAAATACTGTTGGAAAAAATTATAAATTTTTCAATATTTGGTTTACAAGAAATAAAAAAAATGTACTCATTAGGTTTCCCTTTAATATTTGTTTATGAGTGTTTTCATGTCTTGTGGGGACGTTTTTTTTTTTTTTTTTTTTTTTTTCTTCTGGGACATTATTGTGAAAGCGTAATAATATAGTTGGCATGTGGACATGCCCTAAAGTAATTCCCAACCCTCGGGGAGTCTGCATAAAACCTAACATTCGGAATCGTGGACCGCATGGCCCTGGGTGGCCCCAACTGGGATTGTTGGGCCCAGCTTGCGGGTACACCACTGAAAAACACATTTTGGAAAACCAAAGCCAAGGTGGCTTGGAACATATTGACTTGGGGACAAACACCGGCTACAATAACGAATATTATTCCTAACTTAACCTCATCGTTTAAGGTTGATAACAAAGCTCAATAAACCGCAGTGGCAAACCTCCCTTTATGAAATGCATCCCCCCTTACTTTGGCCAAGAAGGAATCGGCGACATTTTTTAAATTCTAAACCTTGTCCATTTTCTACAATGGTTTAAAAGAAAAAAACAAAAAAAAATGGGCGGCCACAACCCAGGTGGTCTTTTTTAATGTCCACGAACTCCTAAAAAAGACGTGGTTTTCATAACAGGGTGACGGTTTTCAGTGGACGTGTTTTGTATTCGAGGTTTTTCACAAAAACCCGGCAATGACTTTAGGGGACTGTGATTATGTGTAAATAAATGAAAAACTGTCGGGCCATTATGGCAGCGGGGATTCGTTGTCTGATCAGTTGACCTCCTTCAGCCAAACCCAACAATCACCAGCGCGCCCTAGATTCAAATAACTATGAAGGGGCATATGGTTTGTTCCAGAAAGATGTAAGGAACAAGTTGGTGGTTCTTTAAATGACTCGTAAAGGGAATGCTGTTACCTTCTTCCGATGTTGGATGTAACAAATGGGCATTGTCCTTAGGGCCCAGATTGGCCAACAGAAAACCTCCCCATTAAATATATTTATTCCCCACATAAATATATATTTCATTTCGAATCACCTGTTATGACGAGGACAACCCCACATAGTTGACGGGTTCCTTCTAACCCACAAATCCCTCTGCCTGCTTTTTAGTCCTACCCTCGGAACAAGAATAAAAAACATCCTGCAGGGGGCGGGAAAGGGGCCGGGGACTATCAAAAACAATCAGAGAAGGTAAGGGGGGGCAAAGGCATTCCTTACGGAGGGTCCATTAGAAACACAACCCACTGTTTCTTACATGACTCATACAGGAAAATGGCTTACCTTCAATCCGATTGTTGAGGTACACAAATTTGCATTTTAAAACCATCGCCAGATTAGGGCAACAAGGTACTAGGGGGCGGTGCAGGATGCAAAACGTCATACCTGGATTGCGTGAATCGGAAATTGGAGTATGAATTATGAATTGGCAAGCAATTCAGAAGTATTAAGAGCAAGCGGCCAAACAGGTCACATGCCAATAACAAAATAGCATGAAAACCTAACAGCACCACACCCTTACTAAGAGGAAATTAATTCGCTGAGCCCTGAAAGAGTGGCTCCTGCAAAAAAAAAAAAAACAACAACTGGCCAGATAAAGGATAAGCGGGGACGTACCTAGAGGGACGTCAACACGAAAAAACCACGGCACCCCCCATCGTGCCCAAACCACAACACGGGGCGGGGCTAAAACTGAAGAGGTTTTAATCCCAAGTATGAGGGTTCTACCCCAAAAGGGGCTTCAGAGGCAGGCTCGGAGCCATTAGGACCCAAAATTCGGCAACCTCTGGGGCCAATTTGGAAGGGACGAGAGGGAAGGGGCATCGGCCGGTGAGGCGGGGAGAACTGAGGAGGTGCGGAAAGAGCCCCAAAATCCCTTCCAGGGGGGACCCTCGACCGGCCCCCACAGTTTACTCTGCGGAGGGAAAAACCCGCACAAAGCTAAAGGGGGGAACAGGGAAGGACATGAGGTACATCAAACAACTTGTTACCTAATGCCAGGCCAGCCCAACCATACGATTCCACTCAACTTGAGCCCCAAGGGCAAGCGGGTGCGAGGAGCGGAAAAAAAGAGGAGGACTTCTTGCAACAGCCGAAAACATAAAAAAGGCCATCCGAATCAAATCTCTAGATCGATGCCTACCCCGGGGGAGTAAGCTTCAGGAAGTTTTACCAGGGCAACAAAAGTGTATCAAGTATATCCACCAGAATGGAAAAAGGCCAACCTGAAGATTGGACCCCATCCGGGGGAAAATCCAATAGTCATACTGTGCCCTAATTCATATTGAAATGAAAAAAGCATTCAGGAAAAAAGGGGACTACCGGAGGTCGCACTTGAGGACGTGGGGAACCAACCTCAAACGGGATATGATCAGTAAAAGTTTGGAAGGGTGGCTGGACCCCAAAGAATTCTTCAGCAGAAAAAAAACAAAAACGTCGGAGAGGAGAAGTACCCGATTCAACAGTACCGCTCCAAACATGTACTCCCAAGGCATACCTAAACAACTGGATTGAGGGGGGCAGCACAGGGAGAGTAAGAGAATTTTTCTAAAAGAATTCGCGAAAACTCTTTAAAAAGTTAGAAGGAATTTACGCCGAGTAAAAAGGGCTGGCCCCCCACGGATGGCCAGCCCCCAACAGCATTTCCCCTATCATAAGAAATGGGGGGTACTAAGGGGGGGAACGCACAAACCGGGCGGAATGGGGGAAATTCCAAATAGGCCCATTGGGACCAGAGGGAAAAAAAAAAAAAAGGAAAAACTAAAAAAAATAAAAAAAATAAAAAAAATAAAAAAAATAAAAAAAATAAAAAAAATAAAACACTTAAAAAAAAACATAAATCTGCTAAGTGCAAATAGGATTGCTTCCAAGGGGGATAAAGAGTAAATTTTCCCGTTTGGGGCCCGTGAGGCAAAAAAAACAAACGTAATTCATATTCTAGCAGGCGGAACATCACCAGAATAAGGAATACTGTGGAAACGGAAAACCAACCAAAGGGGGGGGACCCCCAAAAAGATTTCTCACTTATAAAAAAGGTGAAGAGGGGATTTGTCATAAAATCCAGTCTGCAAGCACGAGTGACAGACCCCCAAGAGTGGACACTATTTTACGATATATTAACATTGAAAGGTATATGATTGACAATAAAATAGTTTATTCCCACCATGTACAAGGGAAACTCTTGCATTCTGGCGGGGAAGGGGGACTAAATTATTTCAATCCGAAACCATAGAGGTGAAACAAAATAAATAGATAGTATAACACACCCTCCATGTTCAGAAAAACAAAAACCAATCCAGACATACGATTAGAGTTTGGAGTGATTACCCTTTCAAACAAATATATTAATTGAAAAAGCAACCAAGTAGATAAAAAATAAAGAAGGTCCATGTCATTTGAAAACATTGCAAAGGCGACTTCATTTCAAAAACCCAATCAAAGCCAATCCCCATGGGCAGGGAAGAGAGTGAGAGGTTGCTGGCAACCTGGTCATCAAAATAAGGGGCAAAAACACAACCCGGACGCGGGCGGCCGGTTTTTTGAACGTGCCTATAACGGAAGGCTGAGGAATCCCTTGCTATAAGAGATGGAGAAGAAAAAAGACCCCGCGGGGACGGGCACAAAAGCCGAACGAGCGAAAAAGAGGGGGCTTGGCGGCGCGTTGGCCACCACACGATTAGTTAGGAATTTAAAAAGCCCGGACCCGCATCCTGAACAAACAACTTCCGAAGGAAAATATTGCAGGGGGCGGTAGGGAACTTGGCCGAGTCTTTCAGGACACCAGAAAAACTTAAGACAAAAACAGGACGAAATTAATCGTCTAAAATTTCATTCTAGGGTATCATCGCCAAGAGGGCGAAGCGGACGCGGATGTTTAACCAAACCCCGATCGAAAAAGCCCGATCAGGGAAGCGATGAAGTTAATGGGCAGAAATTACGGCGGGGAATCCGACCCCACAAATTTTTTAGGCTAACTGACGGAAAATTAATAGAACAATCGTAATTCATCAAACAACGGTAATTCATCGCCAAAAAAGTGGGGCGAACACGAATATTCCGCACAACTTCGATCGTCCCAAAAACCACGATACGGAAGACTGAATTACAAGCGGTATAAAAACGTAAGGGACAACGGCCAGGACCGAACAAGCTCCCGTTACCGGAAAAAAAAAAATTACTGACTTTAACATATCGGGTCGTGAAAGACGCCGGCGGAAGACCCAACCGGGCATTTACTGCTTAAAAAAGGGAAATTAATCCAAAGCGCATCGACCATTGAATTCAGACCAATAGCAATTTTAGTGACTTCCAAATTTTTTTAGGTCCTTACCAAGACCGGAATCCAAAGGGAATCCAGGGCGGAGTAGCAGGGATAAGAACCCGTACGCACGCCCCGGGGAGGGAAGGGGAGGGGGGAGGCGACATCAATCCCAAAACCCGGGGCAACCAAAAAAACCCTAGGGGCTGGGCTCAAAAAAAGCCATCGGTTTGGCGTTTGGGTTTTTATTAAAAACAACCAACCACCGCATCCAAACTCGGGGAACCAGGGAAAGGGGTACTGAGCTCGGGAAGACAACCGTGCGGACTATCTAAGAGCTGGCCAACAACGGGCCTAATAAAGACGTAAAGCCGCCCCGCAATCACGGATGGAATGGGGGATGAAGGTCGAAGTCCAAAAACACGGGAGGAGACCAACTAAAGGTAAGTTGAAATCCAAAAAAGGGGAGGCATCCTGAAAAAAAGGATATGGGACGGGCCACCCATGAAGCTTCGGGAGCCGCTACCACCAGAAGGCGGGGGAAAAGACTATGTCCCCGAGCGTTTTTTTTCCCGGTGTGTGGTAGGAATTGTACCCGACGCACTGCTGGCCGAGGGAACGGCTTGGCGGGAGGGCAAAGCGCGCGGCCCCAGGCAGCAGAGGAGGAACCAGGAGGGGGGTGGGCAAAACAGTCCCGGCGAATTGGGTTCCGTCCCCGGCAACCGGAAATCATCACACCAACAGGATTGTCCTTGTGTAAACGCAAGCGGGGACACGGGCTTAACACAGGCCAGTTAATCAATCGGGGGTAGATGGAAAACGAGCTCCCATTCGCCGAAACCCGGAACGGGATTGAGGCGTTAAGGGCGAGGGAACCTTTACACCAACAGTGAACCTTAAAAACCAACTACCCCGCCAAAAGAACAGGAAAATAAGGGTAGTAAAGCCACAAAGCCCCTGGAGGTGTTACTGGTCTTATATGTATGCGACGTATATTTATAAAAACAAAGGCCAAGTACATGAAAAACGGGACCAGTTAACCACCCAGTAATAAAAATAAAAGCATTACCACGGTGTGCCGCAAGTGGTGCACACCGCCAAAAACACCTCGCCTTAACCACAACCCGGCGGCCTCCGACAACAGGGAACAAAACGGGAGGGGTGTATTACTGCAAGAAATAACTAAGAAACAATCTCAACCAATTAAATTGTTCCACCCTTACAGCTTACTCCAGCGCCGATGACCGTTTGTCAACGGTGCTGGAGCTGGAGGTAAGCATGGGGAGTCCGTATTAACCCGTGATGGACCTATGAACAAGAGAGGTAACCACCCGGACATCATCCCGGTTTAAGATGATCGAAAAAAAACCAGGGGTTGACCCCTGACGGGACACGTTAGGCACATACGACGCGAGGGCAACCCCCAGCGGGAGAGGGCTCAGACCATCCTAGATGGGCCAAACGCCCCCAGCAGCCCGGTTGTACTAACGGCCCATTGCCCTGTGGGGCCAACCCCCCCTTTTTTCCGCCCAAGGCCAACACAAAGCGGGAAATCGTGGCTTCACGGGGGGCATTGCAAGGGGCGGGTTTATACTGCGGCGGCAGTGATTTGCCGCGGGAAAAACTGGATTCCCAAAACACAAGGCGTCGAGGGGCCTGTTACAGGGTCCTTTGCACCGTTTCACAGAGGGCGTTTGATTTCCTAAAAGAATAGGTAATTCAATCCCTGTGAATAAGGCCATTGTCTCGCGTTCGATTCGTAAATTCCTGAGATGCAAATGGTCTATTTAATAGCAAACTCCCCCTGAGAGGTTTTAGCAATGGACCGACAATCACAAAAATGGAAAACAAAAAATGCTAAACCTGCCTCAGCCGAAAAAAATCCCTGCTGCAGGGAACCGAAGGCCTCAGGGGTGAGGACCAGCGCCCAGTAAAAACGCCACAAAATTTCCCAAACCGTAAAGAACGGGGAACAATGCGAAGGGCAAAACACGCCGCAAATCTCTCGAACCTTAACCTCCGTGATAAACGGTCCGTTGTAAACATTAATTTAATACTGAAGAAATTAGGGCAACGGCCCATTCAAAACACGAGGGATTCGATCGAGAAGGGATTTTCCAATTCCCCACAGCTAATAAAAATCCCCGAAGGGTGGGAAGAGTGCCCACCCGGGGGAGGGGGTGGACCAGCGGGGAAGGAGGGGCCAAAGGCCGGACTAGTAGGAGCCAGCCCCGACTCGCTGAAAATGCCAAAAACTCCTGCCGCCAGAAAACCAAACTCCCCGCGGGAGCGTGCACGGGTAATGAGTGGGGAGGGGCCAGCTTTTAATTGAGCCCAGGGATAATCGCCGTTACTGAAAAGGCCAAAAAAGCGTTGGCCAATTATAGCTTGAAAAAAACACCCGTTTCCAAAAGCAGACAATTTTATTCCACAGAATGGGATTTCAAAAAAGCCGAATGGGAATGGGTATTGTTCTCGACAAAAAATCGGCCAGGGGGCAAATCCATCAGTGAATGGTCCCTTTGTTTGGTCAAATCCGGGATTACAGACCAGGGACCAGCACCGAGGAGATTAGCCTGGGTCAAAGCGCCCGCAGCCGACACCACCCCTGTGAGGCGTGAGGCACAAAAGGATCGAAGACCAGGGCAGTGTAAAAAGCCGTAAATGCCCTATCAAGATATAAGCGGGGGAAGAAGGGGGCCGACTCGCACGGTGGGTTGTCGCTTTTGAAGAACGGGCGTGCTTGCAGCGGGAACCGCAACCGGTAGGACGGCTGACCCGGGGACAGCGTCGCCGTTAGCGGGCCCATAGAAGGGGAACACAACCACTTGAGGTGGACGGTGGGACAAAACCTAGCGGTTGATCTCCGGTTTAAATTCGGTAGGGTTTCCGGAAAAACGCGGGTGAAACAAAACCAAGGCATAGTATTCCAGCCACAGGGGTCTACGGCAAACCATGGGGGGCACGGGCGACTGGAACACGGGACCCACCGGGGAGGGTTGTTGAAAAAAACCCCTCTAAACGGCGCGGTGAAACCCGTTACCAGGGGGCAAGCGGGATGGAAATAAACTCCCTGTACGGGCGATGGGTTACTATAGCGGTGTTGTTGATCGTGTGGTGGTCACCGAAGACGGGCTTACCCACGCGCCCCAGTATCCTATCAGTCCAAAAACGACCACCCCTGAGGCGCGGGCGGCGACTGACAAAGGGACACCAGGACTCCCAAAGCCTGTTGGTTAAACGCGGGTGAACTCGCTTTACAATCAGCGGAGGGAGCTCCGGCTTTCCATTTTTTACGGTCAAAAAGTGCCCAACACCGTCTCAAGTTTATACAGAGAGGGACGAAAAAAAAACCAAGGATATACCGGGTCGGTCCAACTCCTGAGCAAAAAAACCCAGGGTGCAATTACCAGAGGAACCTATAACGCACGGGCGGGCAACCTGATTTCGCCCGCGGTAAGGACCAGCGGGCATCAGCAGGGTGTGGGTCCCGGTGAAGGGGGGAACTCGGTCGAAACACAAGTCAACGTACGCCGGCGGGCCTATAAGGGAAACAAAACGGCCTGAGCACGCCACCAAGGCGGGGATAACCATACAAAAATTTTGACTGAAGGTCTTAGATAGAAAAATTTAATAAAAAAAAGAAGTTCCAAAAACAAATCCTACAAAATCCTCCAATCAAGGCAAACCACTCGTTGGGACATTAAGGACTGCAACAAGGGAAAAGGGGCAGTAAAGGAAAACTAGGGTAGTTAAAACCACAAGTTGTACGCTCAATTGTTGGGAAAGTAAATGATCGTGGCATACTTATGAGAATGTTAAAACAAAAAACCGGAAACCCGCACATCCTTGGAATCGAAAACCAAACAGGCGTGTCGGTCAAATTTCCAAATTTACCAAAATTCTCACCAAAAAAACATTTAAAATCACATATATACACTGTTTAAAAAATTTAATATATTAAATATACCAAAAACAACAATCTAAGATTAGGTAGGTGGGAAAGAAGGGACTACGATATGAAAAACGTGGAGGGGCAGTTGCCACGCCATCGCTAGTCCGTCTATGGGTGTGTGAAATTATTGCGGGGTTGTATGTGGACAAAAACCCGACGGGGCAAAGTTCAAGTATAAAGTCCTGAAAATACCGGACTGCGCAAACGAAAAAAAAATGACAACAAACTAACAGGGCCCCGGGGACGTAATAAATGGGGGGAACATTTTAACAGATTTACACCAAAAGTTTTTCGCATACACTAGTAGCTAAATCTGACCCAAAAAATTCGACAAAAATTACGGGGAGGCTAAATATTAACGTTACCGCCCAACTTGTTCGAAACCCAGACGAACAAGGAGGAAGGAGGATTTGTGGGTATGGAAGTTCACTTGGGGGGGGGGGTCGGTCACTTAACCAGGGTGATCGAAATGGGAATATAATTTAGTTTGTGGGAATATAATTGTTATGGGAGGTTCGTGCATCTGCCTAATAGATTACATGCAATTTGTTACATTCAACATCGATTGAAAGGGTAAAGCAATTCTGTATGAGTTCTACTTATTTGCCCTTTTTTCAACATGCCAAAACTAATTTCAAACGAAAAAGGATACATGGGACCAAAATGAATAGTAGAAGGTCTACTCCTCACCCTTGCATGCAGCTGCATGTTTTTGAAATGTGTCTTGATATGTTTTTTTTTGGAATTTTCAGTAGACATTAAAATTAAAAACCATTGTTTTACAATCGCCTCACAACATGTGGGTGGCATATTCGCGATGGCAAAACCTCAAAAGCTAAAATTTACGTAAACAGTCTCATCACTTTTTCTCTAGTTAAATATATTCGCCAGGAAGTATGTGGGAAGGGAAAAAACCAGCTAGCTGGGGCCAGCATGGTGGTTTGGCCGAGAAATTAGGATAGGTTTGGCATTTAGTAATTATGACCGTTACGCCATTTGAACTACCCAAAAATACGTAGGCACGTGGGTTTCTAATTTGAGGGGCAAAACTTTAGGCTAACTGATTTTTTAATTACGTATTTTTTCTTGGCATGCACCCAGGCATGTATTTTAATTTTTTCAAAAGCTGTCTATTTTAACGGATGGCGGTGAATGAAGCGCGTGGCAGGATGGGAAACAAAACAAAGGGGCCCAAATAGGTGCAAAATGTTAGGATCAAAAAAATTTTCAACCCCTTTACCGTTAAAATTTTGTTCCAGCAGCCCTCAATGGTTTTTTTGTTTCTTTGAACAATTAGTTCTACCATTTCGTAAGACTGTTGGTGTTTCCGTAAAAGGGGGGCCAGTAGACTTTGGTGTCCCCTTTACTATGGGGGGGGGACTTTTTTGTTTATTTAAAAAAATTTAACCAATGGAAAAGTAAAGATATGTATTCAAACTTCTAAAATTCCATTTTAAATTTACGCAATTGCATCTTAAATTTCATGAAGTATATTTATATTGAAAACATTGAAACTTCATTAAAAGTTTTAATGTTAGGTATAAATTAAAGGTTGTCATTCCCGTGTAAAAATGTAAAATGGGAAACCAAGCCGTGTGACATGAAATAAAAAAAGCCTAAACATTATGTTCTTGGTTTTATTGCTCAAAACTTGGGAAAAATAGTATGGTATATGTTCTGGATTTATCACACTAAAAGCAAAAAAACCCACATAAAGGCTTTTTATAAACAATATAAAATCGGGGGGGGGGGGACTGTTTTGGAAATTTACGCCAGTTCATTTGTTATAATCAATGGCCAGGTCATTGATTTTTTACCGTGTAAAAAAACAAAAACCCAAAATTTTGGTGTCCCGCTTTTCACGTTATATGGGAAAAACCAATGGTTTGTTCTGAGGGGAATTTGGAAGGTAAGTTGGGACCATGCTAAAAAGTTCCATTTGCAATTGGGATTGCTACCGGGGCAATTTCATGCTATATTCATCTTTGCAAAAAGTTTTTAAAAGATGTTGTAATTCTAAAACCTTTTAAAAGTTGGAATATTTTTCCTGTTGGTGGGATTCTGTGGGTTCCCCCCCCCCCCCACCGTGTAAATGTAAAACGGGACCCACCAAATGTGTCTCGCTACCACTTTGTGCCTGAAAAACATTGTTTATATTGGCCCGGGCAATGGGGGGGAAATTCCAATTTGTACGAATAATTCTTATTGTGGCCCCTCAAATAACCCAAAAAAAGGGTTAACAAGTAAACGAGTAACAAAAACCATTAATTCACAATAGTATGAAATTTATTCTTTAAAAAAAATCAGAAAATGGTTTGGTGTCCCATTTCAACGGGTAAAACCGGAGGAATTGCAGTTTTATTGCAATATTTTAAGTTTTTTTACAAGTTTAACTTATTGAGGATATTTGCATTGTGATTAAAAACAAGGAATGGTATTATCAAAATCTTTATTTCAAGGAAAATTATTGAGATCCTCCTAAAATTTTTTGGTTGCCCTTTTTTTCTCTTCAAAAATGTTCACCAAGGTTGGCCCCCTAATTAGAAAGCACCACCAATATTTCAAAGCGAAAAAAGTTATTGGTTTCGGCGCTGTTTTGACGGTAATCTGCCGGGACGCTAGTTTTAACGCGGGGCATCTAAAAAAAATAAGAAATTAAACTCAAGCATTCAGTACGCTAGTCCGAGGGTTGATCTGCTAGGACCTCCATTAGTGGAGTTGGGCGTTGTACTAGGTCAAGAACGCATGAAGTATATATAAGCTATTTGGCCAGGGTCCATTCACGAATTTTAAAAACAACTGACATTTTCACTCCACCTTGGACTTACAAATCCATTACACTTAATGTCATGATTTCTTATTTCTAAAGGGATGGGCAGTCATGTCAATGTACTTACGAGGATGTTTGGGCGTAATAAAAAAACACAAACTGGTGCAAATAAAAGAAAATTGGAAGACTCTTAAAAGTTATACTAAAATTTTTGCCATCAATTACTAAAATTCAACATTGAAAATTGAAAAAGGGAAAAAAAACATGTTTTCATATAAGTACAGGGAACCTTTTACGGGTAGTTTTGGTGACATTGGGTCGTCGGCCGACGGAAAGGGCCAATTAAGGCATGAAAAAGCCGTAGGCAATCCAAGCACTGGCATTTTTTAAAATATGGACTGGCGAACGGCAGAGGTGCGCGTCGGAAGGGTCCAATACAACTAAAGAAAAAAATAACCCTAATGGCCGCAGTAGTTATGTTATCATGGCACCTACTTGTTACTTGTTATTATCTCCTGCAATTATGTTTTCTCATGGGGAAAAATAATATTTTTGCAGGGAATTTTGGGGAGATATTATTTTTGTCGGGATTCGTGCTTTAACACGATTGACTTATGTAATGTCGTTTATTTTGACTAGAAATGAGGGTGATTCGGAAATGTGAAATGGTCAAAAGATTTGTACTGGACTCGTCTTTGGGACATGCCCGAAAATTTCAGTAGACTCCGGTTGTTACTAGTTTCTAATCTCAGAATTGCTTTTTTTTTGTCTATAATTATTTAATTCGTTTGATAATAATATCACCCAGGGAGTCGGAATTTACCCAATAGGGGAGGTCGGTAAAGGCCCTTATTATACACGGTACGATTTTCACTGGAATGTTGCATTCGACTATTAAAAAAATTTAGAAAACCCATTTCGATTTGTGGGGACTGTTGTATATTGACTGTCGAAAAGGTAATTATGGACCCAGAAGGGGAAATTTGAGTGAGTCGGGAAAGGAAATAGGACTTGTTCTATTTTTTCGTCCAAACTTTATAGGTGGGTTAATTGCACTTTCCCAGGGACAACCCATGGTGAAAATGAACATTAAGTGGGATCTGTAATATTGCAACACAAAAACAATCATTGCAAATGTGATTACTTGAACCTGAAACCACCGGGAAAAAGTTGAACAACTGGGGCTCGAATAAATAAAAAAATGTGGACCGGATAATGGGCTTAAGTGAAGTATTTAAAAACTTTTTTTCACGGCAGGTTTTTCCGTTCGGAAAAAAACCCCGCGATTCATGTTAGGGGAAATAAACAACCATTCCTCTCAATCGGAGGGCTCCTTCAAAAAAAACCAAACCTGTGATCGAAGTCAACTTCTTAACTGTTTAATCCTATGGGGAAAAATGAGAAATTTGAAATTTGACAACCCTAAACCTCATATGAAGGGAAAAAACCAAAAAAATAATCCCAAATCTTTGATTACATGAAACAATTTCATGTAGTGATGCAGGATTTTGTCCACAACAAATTATCGCCTAACTTTTTAATTACGAAAAAAATCCTTTCTCCATGTTGTAAAAAATTGACCTTGCCATACATTTTTGTTTACCAGTTACTTCAATGGCAGCGGGAAAAAATTGGGGCACACTTGGACCGGGTCATAAATTTGAAGAAAAAAACGGCAAAAACCAACCCCCCACATTGCCCATAAAACTTCGGCAAATATTTTGGGCTTACAGATTTTCAATGGGAACCCTTATATTTTAAGTTAATTAAGTTACTTTTTTCCAATGAAAATGAAATTTTCAAATTGGAATTGGGTAACCTTTCAAAAATAATATGGTTATTCTACCTCGGCTATGTACTCAAATTGTAGCCCCGGGCTTTCGATCCGGGCTACGACGTGTTCGAGCTATCCAGTACGCATGCGAAAATTAGACCAGGCACAAACGGAGCGGTTTTTTTGTGCCCGTAATAGTATTATACTAATTCTTGACCAGTACACGACCCACAACCCAATATGGGAGGTCTAGTCAGACGAAACATCGGACTAATCAGTGCAAGGGCCGGCAGAATGGGAGACTGTTACAGTAGGACATCATTCAATGTCCAGCTTTTTTGCCTTTCCGTTCAATGTCTTACAGTTTATACAGGTAGAACAGCGAAGAAAGACTAGAAAAATTGTACTTACCAGGGAAATGTGAACCTCGAGTTACTTTTATGCGTTAAAGCATCCGCAAAGACTGTGGAATCCTCTCTCGTAAAATAGAATCAGGGCGTAAAATTATTTTTGAAATTGTAGGTCAAAGGTCAAAATCTCGAAATTGGCATTAGTTTCCTGGGACTTTTGGTCATCCCAATACGATACCACTTTTACCGTATGACAGAGCCCATAGGTGCTGCCAAATGGTACCACTAAAAGAGTTTAGGAAAAACAAAATAAAACAAACACTCACATGCTTCATGTACTATCTCAGACTTCAGCTGGTAACTTGTAAAGTAACTGAAAGTTGCAGTTGTTTATAAAGGTAAATTTTAAGGACTGAAGGAGTTTGAAAGAGAGGAAGTACAAGTTTATAAAATTCTTATGGCCTGAACAGACTAGGGCTAGCTAGGCCTAGTCCCAATAAGTGTGAAACAATTACGGTAAAAGTGTAGTTCGGACCCTAACCTATATAGGGATGAAATCTTTCTAATCCATCATTCTAAAGCAACCAGACAAGGTTAAAATTAGCTCCCGTGAAACACTTTCAAAAACACAAGGTAAATTTTTTGGGACGCTTTCTGGAGAGGGCAGGGCTTGAAAAATGAGGGAAAGGGAATTACTGGGGTTAAAAACAGACAAGGGTTTAAACAACTTTTGAAAATCGCCCGAAAATCGGGACAACCATTTCTGCCCTGAAAAGACACCAAAAAAAATGTAACAAAAATCATAAAACTTACCTAATCGATAAAATTATATTCCGTTCTCGAAAAAGGGTTAATACTGAACAAGAAGGGATTGGTAGAAAAAAAGGAGGAGAATTTCCACAGTAAAAATGCACTCGTTCGAAAATGAAGACGCCATTCTAAAATGCCAGAACTACTTATGGTAACCAGTCACTGATTGGTCCAAAAGTTAGGAAAAATAGGTAGTACCCACAAGGGTACGTCTCATTGTGTGAGTCATGATCGTGCATAAATTATAAAATGTAATAACAAACCGAGACGCATCTGAATCGAAACCAAAAGGCGTGTAGGTCCATTTCAAATACAATTCTCACAACATTGTAATCACATATATACATGTTAAAAGATATATATAATATACTAACACATAGAAGATAGAGTGGTAAATAAGGACGATCGTATGACGGGCGGCAGTGCCACGCCCCTACGCTAGTCAGTCTATGAGTGTGAAATTATGCGGGTTTGTATGTTGACAAACCGAGCAAAGTCAAGGTATAAGTCCTTAAAATACGACTTCGCAAGCGAAAAATGACAAAACTAAGAACAGAGAGACGTAATAATGAAATTTAACAGATTTAACAAGGTTCAGGCCTAACTAGTAGCTAAATTTGACCAAAAATTCGACAATTACGGGAGCTAAATACTTAACGTTACCGCAATTGTCGAACCAAGACGAAAGAGGAAGAGGTTGTGGTAAAGATATTATTATGACGTCACTTGGGGGGGAGGATCGTCATACAAGGGGTACGAAATGAAATAATATATTATGTGGGACTATAATTTATGGGAGGTTGGCATTGCCTAAGACAATGCAATTTGTTACATCAAACCTCGGATTGAAGGTAAAGAGATTCCTGTATGAGTCTATGCCATTTTTCAACATGCAGCTAATTTAAAACGAAAGAGAATGGGACAAAATAAAAACGAATAGTTAGAAGTCTACTCTCACCCTTGCATGCAGCTGCAGTTTTGAACTTGTGTCTTTTATATAGAATTTTCAGTAGACATAATTTAACCATTGTACAATCGCTTACCACACGTGTGTGCATATCGGATGCAACTCAGCTAAGAGTAACCAGATTATCATTCACTCTTTTCTATAGTATAATATTTACGCCATGTAAGTCTGTGGGAAACCAGCTAGCTTGGCCAGCTGGGTTGACGAAATAGGATAAGGTTTGCATAGTATTTACGTAAGCATACTACCAAATAAGAGGCCAAAGTGGATTTCTAATCTGAGGGCAATAAATTAGGCTAACTTGATTTTTTAATTAGTTATTTTTTTTATCTTTTTTATTATTTTTCCAAAGCTGTCTATTTTAAGATGGCGGTAATCGCTTGGCGCGGCAAATAGGCCATGTTAGGATCAAAATTCTCACCCCTTTACCGTATTTTGTCATGAAGCCCTCAATGGTTGGTTTCTTTGACATTCGTCTACAGTTCTGTAAGAGGTGGGTGTTTCCGTAAATTAGGTTGCCAGTAGACTTTGGTGGCCCGTTTACTATGTGACTGGTTGTTATTTAATTTAAACAATGAAGATATGATTCAAACTATAAACCATTAAAATTACCAGCATTGAATCTAATTTTCAGTTAGTAATATGAAAAATTGAACTCATGAAATTTTACATGTTATGTATAAAATTAAAGGTGGCATTTCCCGTGTACATGGGACACCAAGCTGTGTGACATGAAATAAAAAGCCTAACCATTGTGTTCTTGGTTTTATGTGCATCCCCCCCCCCCCCCCCCCCCAAAAACCGTGAAAATTATTGTATATTGTTCTGATTTATCATAAAGCAACAATAAAGCTTTCCATACTAATAAATCGGACTGTTTGGAAATTAGCGATCATGGTATAATCAATGCCAGTTCATTGATTCTCCGTGTAACAAAACCCAAATAATTTGGGTCCCGACTTTCACGTTTACTATGGAACCAATGGTTTGTTCATGAGAAATTGGAATTAAGTTGACATGCTAAAGTGTATTGCAATTGCTTGCATACGAAATTCAGCGATATCATGCAAGAATTTTAAAGACTGTGTATCTCAACCTTTTAAATTTTGAATATCCTGTGGTGATCTGTGGTTCCCCGTGTAAACGGGACACCAAATGGTGTCCCGTCTACACTTGTGCTGAAAAACATTGTTTTATATTCCGGCATACCATTTTGTACAATAATCTTATTGTGCCCCTCAAATAACAAATGTACACAATCAACGATACACATATCACATTATGAAATTATCTTTAAAAAAACAGAAAATTGTTTGGTGTCCCATTTACCCTGGAACCGAAGGCAGTTTTTATTGCAATATTTTAAGTTTTTTAAAGTACTTTTGACTAATTTGATTGTTATTTAACAAGGAATGGTATTATCAAATATTTATTCAAGAAATTATTGAGATCCTCCTTAAATTTTTGTTGTCCTTTTTTCTCTCAAAATGTCACAAGTTGGCCCCCTAATTTACGGAAAAACCCAAGTACTATCTTCAAGCGAAAAGGTATTGGTTTCGGCGCTGTTTGCCGGTGAATCGCCGACGCGCGTACCGGGCATCTAATTGAATTCACTCAAGCATCAGTACGCTAGTCCGAGGTTGCTCTGACTAGACACTCCATATGGGTGGGCGTGTACTAGGTCAGAGCTGAAGTATATATATCTATTGCAGGGTCCATCACGAATTTTAAAACTGACATTTACTCACCTTTACTTACAAATCCATACCTAATGTCACTGATTCTTATTTCTAACGGATGTGCAGTTCATGTCAGTGTAACTTACGAGGATTTTTTTGTTTGGCGTCAATAACTGGTGCAAAAAAAAAGAAATTTAGGCCTAAAGTATGCCTAAAATTTGCCATATAAAATTCCACATCGAAAACTTGCAGAAACATGTTTTCATATAGTACAGGGAACCTTTACGTCGTTTTTTGACATTGTTCGTCGCACGACGTAAAGGCCAATAATGCATTGAAAAGCCGTAGCAATCAAGCACTGCATTAATATGGACTTGTTGACGCAGTGCTGCGTCGGAAGTCAATTACACTAAGAAAAATAACCCTAATGGCCGCATATTTATCATGCACCTACTTGTACTTGTTATTTATCTCCTGCAATTCTGTTTCGTCGGATGAAAATAAATATTTTTGTCAGGATTGGAGATTTCTGTCGGGATTCGTGCTACACGATTTGCCTTATGTAATTCTTTATACTAGAAATGAGGGTGTTTCGTAAATGTGAAATGCAAAAGATTGATAATGACCGTCGACATGCCCTAATTTCAGGAGACTCCGTTTGTATTTATGTTTTCAGTATACCTCAGAATGCTTTTTTTGGTCCTATAATTATTTATTCGTGATAATAACAGCCAGGAGCGAAATAGCCAAATATGAGGTCGGTAAAGGCCATTATACACGGTACGATTTTTCATTGGAATTTTGCTTCGACTCTAAAAATTTTTATAACCCATTCGATTTTTTGACTGTGTATATTGACTGTCGAACAGGTAATTATGGACCCATGAGACTTTGAGTGGAGTCGAAAGGAAATAGGACTTGTTCTATTTTTCGTCCAACTTCTAGGTGGGTTAATTGCTTTCCCAGGTACACCCATGTGAAATCTGAACATAAGTTGGATCGTGTATATTGCAAAACATTGCATGCTTAATACCTGAAACCACCTGGAAATTGACATACTGGGGTCGAATAAAAAATTTGACGTGTCTAATGGGCTTAAGTGAAGTATTTTAAAACTTTTTTTCCCGACAGGTTTTTTCCGTCGGAAAAACCCGCGATATCCTATGTAGGATAACCACATTCTCTCAATAGAGGGCTCCCTTCAAACCAAACCTGTGATCGAAGTCACTTCTTAACTGTGTAATCCTATGGGGAAAATGAGAAATTTTGAAATTTGAACCCCTAAACCCTCATTATGAAGGGAAAACAAAAAAATAATCCCAATCTTTGATACATGAACAATCATGTAGTGATAGCAGGATTTTGTCAAATATGCGCCTAAATTACGAAAATCCTTTCTCCATGTTGTAAAAAATGACCCTTGCCATACATTTTGTACGTACTCAATGGCAGCGAATTGACAATGCCCGGTCACTAATTTGAGAAAACGGCAAACACACATTTGCCCATAACTGCGTCTATATTGGCTAACAGATTCATTGACCCTTAAATTTTAAGTTATTAAGTGACCTTTTCAATGAAAAATAATTTTCAATGGGTAATCCTTTTTTCAAAATAATATGGTTATTCCTACCTAGGCTATGTACTCTAATTCGTAGCCCCGGGCTCGCCCGGGCTACGACGTGTTCGAGAGCTCTCAGTTAAAAAACAAAAAACGCCCAAACTGCGCAATAATTAACCCATGAAAACAACGGAGCGGTTTTGTTTGTGGCCGTAATAGCCATAAATACTTACTTCTCTGACCTAGTCCACGACCACAACCCAATATGGATGTTAGTCAGAGCACCCTCGGACTAGTCAGGAAGGCCGCAGAATCGGAAGACTGTTTCAGTAGGACATCTTCATGTCCAGCTTTTTTGCTTTCCGTTCAATTCTTACAGTTTATACATTGTAGACTAGACGAAGAAAGACTAGAAATTGTACTTACCAGGAAATTGAGACCTCGAGGTTTACTTTTATAGCGTTAAAGCTATCCCGCAAAGACTGCGTGAAATCCTCTCCCGTAAATAGAATCAGTGCGTAATTATTGTTGCAATTGTAGGTCAAGTTCAAAATCTCGAAATTGGCTGGTTTCCTGGGACTTTTGGTCATCCCAATACGATACCACTTTTACCGTATGAACGAAGCCCAGGTGCAAATGGTACCACTACCAGAGTTTCAGGAAAAACAAAATAATAACAACACTCACCTGCTCACTGTACTATCTCAGACTTCAGCTGGTAACTTGTAAATGTAACTGAAAGTTGCAGTTGTTTATAAAGGTAAATTTTTTAAGACTGAAGGAGTTTGAAAGAGAGGAAGTACAAGTTTATAAAATTTCTATGGCCTGACAGACTAGGGCTAGCTAGGCCTAGTCCCAATAAGTGTGACTACACTGTACGGTAAAAGTGTAGTTTAGGACCCTAACCCTATATAGGGATGAAATCTTTCTAATCCATCATTCTAAAGCAACCAGACAAGATAAAATAGCCTCCCGTTAACACTTTCAAACAAGGTAAATTTTTTGGGAAGAAGGCAGGGTCTTGTAAAATTGAGTGGAACTTATGGGGTAACAGACAAGTTACACACTTTTTAAAATCGCCCGAATCGGCAACATTTCTTTTCTTTCTCTTCTCCCCTGAAAGACACAAAAATGTGTAAACCAAATTCATCAACTTGATAATTTCTTTAAAAATCGATAAAATTAATATTCCGTTACTAGAAAACAGGGTTAATACTGAAAAAGAAGTGGATTTGGTAGAAAAAGGAGAGAATTTCCAAGTAAAAATGCACTCGTTCGAAAGTAAAGACGCCATTCTAAATGGCCGAACTACTTCTGGTAACCAGTCACTGATTGGTCCAAAAGTTAGATGGATAACCAAGGGGCATTCCGATTGGTAAACAGCGTGTTTTGGCATAGAATACGCACACGCAAGGACTACGCGGTGCAAGCCTCACCGGGAGTGTTTATCGGCTTATCGGTAGCTCGAAAATTGATTTTTTTTGACAATTTTCCTTCAATTTAAGGACTATTTTAAAACAAAATGTGTTTTAAAGCAGCCATTGGATAGAAGAGGGTTTCCTGAAGGTGAGTGGATCGATTTGGGGTGATTTAAGTAGTATTTAACCAGTAAACCATGTAGGGTCCTAAACTACCTTTTGCCCACTGTACACTATAATCGTATTCATTCATGCATTAATTCTGGGACACGAACGACCAAAAAACCGCGTATGTGCGTAACCTTACCTTGGAAGCGTATTGTTCCAATGCCTTGACAACGGCAATATAGCGCGTTTATTGCAAGGCGTATAGTCATGCGTAAGTTGAATGCATGAACGCTTGCATCAAGCTCTCTCTGCGTATGCCGTGTCCCAGAATTAAAGAATACGATTATAGTAGTAGTAGTACAGGGAACCTTTACGTCGTTTTTTGACATTGGTCGGCACGACGTAAAGGCCATAATGCATTGAAAAGCTGTAGCAATCAAGCACTGTATAAAGTGTATAGACTTGTCGACGCAGTGCTGCGTCGGAAGTCAATTATGGCCACAGTATTTATCATGCACCTACTTGTACTTGTTATTTATCTCCTGCAATTCTGTTTCTTCGATGAAAATAAATATTTTGCAGGAATTTTGGAGATATTCTTGTCGGGATTCCTGCTACACGATTTGACTTATGTCTTTCTTTATACTAAATGAGTGCGATTCGTAAATGTGAATGCAAAAGATTGATTATAATGACTCGCTGACATGACCGAAATTTTCAGTATGACTTCCGTGTACTAACTGTACACCAAGAAGATGAGAAAAAAAAAGAGGCGGTGGTTCTGGTTCTGGTTCTGGTTTTGGTTGAGTCGATGTTGTGCATAAACCCTTATAGCCAACTTGACCACTGACATGGCTTGGATAGTGTGCTATAATTTAAAGTTCATTTTCATTGGCAATTTCCCTTCAAAATGGAGCTCCACTCTGACTTGATGTAGTCATTTCCGTTCTCTGGGTTTGTTGGGTACCCATGCTCGTTCCAGGGGTTCTGAGTGACCCATAACGGGCACAATTTGCCAGTGAAATATACCCCTAACGGGACAGTTTTTGGCGAGTTTTCATGAAAATATACCCCTAACGGGACCAAATTATACCCCTTGCGGTACCTGTTCTAAATAAACGTGAATAAAAAGAGACCTTAAAATATCTAATATACAAGAAAATGACACAACAGTGTGCTACTACTGCAAGAAAAATTAACACATTTGGGTTTATTTTTTATGTGTTTAGGTTAATTTTTCCTATTTGTATCATTGACCAGTCACAATCACAACTGATTTGATACCCCTAGCGTGACGAGAACTGGATTATTATTGTATTTGATGACCCCAGCGGTAGCCCCCCCCCCCCCCCCCGGGAGTAATGGTCTCTTGCATTGACCACCTTTGATGAATTCTATTCCAGTCTTTAATTGTACGTGGAAAGTATTAATTCTTGTAGAGATCAAGTCTAGATGCTATTTCCTTAAATTTCCTGTTGTGCCCTCTAGTTGTCCCGCCGAACGAAGTTCGGGAGGGGACTATAAAATGGATCGGTCCGTATGTCCGTATGCCGTCCGGATGTCCGTAGTCCGTGATATTAAAAAATGTTAACCTGGAACATTTGGGCATATCTTTTTTTCTGGATGTGCTAGAGTAGCCAACTTTGGTATATTGTAGGAGGGGATACCCCCTACTCACATGTAATTCATTCCCCAGTCCTCCCCCCCCATGGGTATGTCAGTGGAGGGGAAAAAAGGTCAAGGGAAAAAGGTCAATATTGCACAGAAAATGTCAAACTATGTGTACAATTTATCTGGAGTTCTGTAAGGGGCTACGATGATGTAACTTGGTGGAAAGAAGCAGGTTATGATTTCTCAACCTGGCATTAGATTTTGGGTAAATATTCGAAGTCAGTATCTAATTGCATAATTATGAAATTTTTCCCGCAAGGCCTGGGTACACAGTTTTCTGGAGTTCTGTACGTGTATAATGATGTACTTGGTGGGAAAGGAAGTGGGCTGAGAAGTCTGAACCTGATTAGATTTTGGGTGAATTTTTTTTAGTTCTAGTTGTTACTGTGGGTCATTCTTTTGGTTGCCAGCCTGTTTACATTTCTTGGAAAATGTGAAAATACGTAAAATTCAATGTTTCGCCGCTTTCCAGACCCCGTAGGGTCTCAAATTTAAATTGTGATCACATGATTTTTTCAAAAATAGTGTTGCCACATTGAGTAAAATCATATTCAACTAAATTAGTGAATTTTCAGGGATTTTTGCATGCTGAATTTACGATTTCTTGAGTCATTTTCTTGAGTAACCATTATTTTTGGCGAGCTAGTGATGGCCAAAATTAAGGGTGGACTGGTGCAGTTGTAGTTGTATTAGTGATCGCGATATTCGGCGGGGACATATTTTACGCATCGCGTAAATACGAGTTCGCCTTGTTCGTCTAAGGTTTGATCTGAGTCTCTCGTCCAGTGGGATGTCAATTAACTTGTTGGCTATTTTGTACATTATTGTCAGTCTGTGGATATCCCTTCTGACTTCCAGTGATGACCATTAAGGTCTTTAGGATCTTGGTCATCAGTACTGCTCCCTTCATAGTTGTTTTGCAGAAACATGCAGCCTGTTTCGAACCCTTTCAACTGGCATGATGTTTTTTGCTTATATGGACACCAAGCTGCCGTTGCATATTCCAGGTGAGGACTACTAAGGTCTGGTATGCAGTAACTTTTACTTTTTTCCGGGCAACTCCACAGATTGCGTTATTCGACTGCTCTTCAAAAGATAACCTGTTCAAACCGCCTATTCATATCCAATCGGCTTAAATCTAATCGATTGGACCAAAGACTTACGCTACTTGCTGGAGAAACATTACGTACACCTGTCATTAAATCCCCGAAACATCTCATTACCCCCCCCCAGTTTCAATGGGTATTTGCACGGGTCCTAAACACACAAACTATGGTTGTGACCAGTACAAAAGCGAAACGTACTCGCCTGCATCAGTTATAAACAGCTTTGACCCCAAATTGTCAAAGTATTTTGGCACTTTGGACACTTTCTGACACAAAAAAGTATGGTTGAGATGTATTGAAAATGCATTTATCTAATCATTATGATCTCAATATTTCACAGGAATAAACCGGATATTGGTAAATTGGCTAAAATAATAACATCTTTTATTGACCCCTAAAACCTTGAATCCATGTTAGCTTACGAAAGGGGATTTGCTGTTTCTTCGTTAAAAAAAGCCACTGATTTCCTCAATTATTTCGCCAACGATAAATAAATAACAAATCGTCGAACAACGCGGAGTTCATTGCCAGCATAGATCTTTTAGCTGGAAATTTAATAAGCTATTTTAGTGGGAGCGTGTCATTACTTCCTGTGTGAAACCTTCCAAGCTTGAGGCGTTCAAACACACTTACTTCAAAGGTCCAACCGAGTGGCCCCTGAAGTTCCTAAAAATGAGCTGATGAATGAGAGTAATCCTGGGTAATCGATTTCAAAATCGAGCTAACTCCTTCTTTCTCATCTTCTCTGCTGTACACATAATGCACTTTGATTTGACATGAGGATATTTCCAGGAGGCTCCCCCAATTTTTTTTGACCCCCCTTTTTTTTGTTGTTGCATATTTGGAATGCTTTCCAATGTATTAGATCTACACCTGAAGTGAATAAGCCGATTAAGCCGTCTTTATGTAACTAACATGATGATTTCGTACTTTCGTCGTGCACGAAGAAACTCCAAGCACTGTGTTCTTATGGGGACAATTACGATAGTCAGGCAAGTTCAAACAGTTTGCTGTTTTTCTTTGGTCCCTTGTTTGTCCAATAAACCTTCGGAAGGTTCTTGGTAGGTGGTCTACAATCGATCCTGTGCAATTTTGAGAGAAATTCGTATCCTAAAAAAATCTTCCTCCTGTCACTTTAAAGCCTAAGGTCCATGGCCCGGAATTTCGGCCTTTTTATAGCTCGTCCCCAGAACCCAAGATTTTAACGGAAGTGCGTGTTGGAAAATTTTTGGTATCAGAAGAAAGCTATATTTTATCATTTACGGTGAAATATTAGGCCTAAATGTATTTGGTTGGCAGTTATGAGGGGGAAAGGTACTCCATTTTGGTCGACCAATAAATATATTAGCTTTACACAGTACCCTATGGGGCTCACAAAAATCACGTTCTAGCTTTCACATCAAAACGGATTGAAATATTGCGCGCGAAACTTTGTAGATGGGGTTTTTGGGTGAAGGCCATTCAATCAAGATGAAAACTTTATATCTTCAATCGGACCCATCCCCTCTAAAGAGAACATGAGGAGCTTTCCAGGAAGAAGAGCCCCAATTTTTCTTGAACCCCGTTTTTGTAAAACCAAATTTGGGATAGTTCGAGGTTAACACTAACTGGGCCACTCCATATTGGAGCCCGGGCTATGATTGTCAAGCTAATATTTGGAATGCGACCCAATGGATCCAACACCTGAAGTGATAAGCCAAATACGCTGTCTGTATAGATGTTGATTAGTAGTTTCTGTAGGCACGACAGAAAATCAAAGCATGGTTTTCTATGGGGAAAGATGATGAATAGCAGAAAGTTTCAAAACAAGGTCTGCGGATTTCTTTTGCACCTGTTTGTCCAATAAACCTTCGAAACGTTCTCGGTAGGTGGTATACAACCGATCCAGTGAAATTTGAGAGAAATTTGTATCCTAAACAAATCTCCTCCTGTCACTTTAACATTGGTCATTATCATATCACTGAGTCTGAATGCGTGTTATGATAATGACCAATGTTAAAATAAATGTCAAATGTGTAGTCACAATTATTGGGACTAGGGCTAGGCCTGGACTAGGACTCGTTCTCGTGCCAATTCAATTGTGGTTGTTTCAACTTCATGAAATTAAAGCAATACACTATCATCTCTGTAATAATTGTTTGAACTAAGCGTACGCGAGTACCGACTTGTGCGACCTGTACACGGGCGTATCGCGTGTCTATTTTCATGATTTTAATCGTTATGTTAATGCGCTGTCCTACAGCAGTGCGACCTTCATGCACACACGCAGAAGATCATTCGAATTAGTTCAAACAATTATTACTCGGACTATAACAGCACATAGAGCCCCCCCCAGTGGCGTAACAGGCGGGGGGCAGGTTGCCCCCCTGATGACTTTGGCCGGGAAAAAAATTGCAAAAATCATGCTAAATCAGCCGTTTTTAGCCCTCTGACCGGGAAAAATGGGCCGTTTGACCCCCCTGAGAGGGAAAATTTCCCAAGACTGGGAAATTTGCCCCCTCAGAGAGGGAAGGCCTGTTACGCCACTGCCCCCCCTCCCCCCAATTTTCCAATTATTTTGAGATTTTTGCACAGTCAGTTCGGCAAATGTCCGAAAAGGCTATATCGAAAGGGGGTATATAACCCGATACTTGTTCGAAATATTCTAAATGCCACTGAATTTACGATTAGAAGTCTAAATATACTAGAGCAGAGGCCAGAAATGGGCTGAAAGTTCAACCAAAATATGACCGGTTAATCCTTGCTTAAAGGTACAACGAGAGATTTCACATATCAGGTGTCCCAAAAAAATTCAAAAGTACTGGTTTTTGCCTTGATGTAAAGCTTCCCATCAAAAATACCCCCATCTGAAAGGATTAAGCTTAGAAATGTTTCTTTGGTACAAAAATTGTGAAATTTCTATTCGTATAGGAGCAAATACAAAATTCAGCATATGTTTTATATAGAAATATAAGCAAATCAAAGTCTCCTGTTTTCTCTCTTTTAAGACATTTCTGTAGGCAAAATACAAGGTACGACATCTATTGAGCACACGTCTAATCTATATGAAACGGGTAGCGCTAGGTTTTAAAACAAGGGGTGCAGTGGACCCCTTAGCTACCTTGAATTCCAAAATTTGGGGGTCCGTACTGAATTTTGGGGGTCCAGAGTGATGCGGTCCACTTTGACATACTTGGATTACGCGCATATATAACATTAGATTTTGTCACTGGGGCCGGCATTTGCATTCCAATGTACGATTATTAACACCTCATTTTTCAGCTATATACCTACCTGTGCTTAAGTTGGGAATTGTTCATAAATAGTCTATAAGAAACTAGTTTAATGATATTTTTACAGAATACAAAGAACACTTTTTGCAAATAGAAATTGTTCATTACCTCACTGTTGTTTACTTTAACTGAAAATAAATGTACATGTGAATAATTTATCTGTAAATTGTAATATGTTTCTAAAATAAAGAATGACCACATTATTCAACTGAAATGTTTCACTTCTCATTCAATGCGAACTTCTTTTTTATTGGCTCAACAAAGTTAACTTAGTCTTAGGTAAAATGCTCAGTCAGTGTACTCTTCTCTTCCTGAAATTTTTGTTCCCCGTTGCAAATCAACATAGGGCCTACTTTGCAGAAATACGCCGACTTGTCTACATCGTAGTACAACCAGGGAGGGAAATTATACCTCCCATTTCGGTACAGCCGGGAGCCACCATCACATCCTTCGACATGCAGTTTATTCCGTTGAGGCTGCCGAATTCGGGTATTCGCCGAATTCATAGTGATTGCACAATACTAAATCCTCTCCCCATTTCTTCTGATGGGACTTCATACTAGTTCTGCTGCCCTTTATGCCCCCGGTTTACGCCAATGGCCATGGCATATATTATCACTGTCAGTGTCGCCTAGTTCGCCGTGGTTTCACAGATTTCACCCTCTCTCTCCGCCATTTAAATCTTGTCAACAATTCGCCGTTTTCGTAATTCCCCACAATGCAGTGTTAAAATAAGTGAGCTTTTTATGTCACATTGTAGAACTCATTGTACCGGGAGAGAAACGCTCAGGAATTCGAGAAGCCGTCGAACTGGCGATACACATGCGCATCTGCAATTAGCACACGTCATCAGCTCACTTTATAATGTATTGTGGGTATGAAAATTGTGAAATGGTCTCATAGCTAGGATTTTTGTGTGCTAGTATTTATGGTTACATTCTACACGTACTCATCCCATTTACCAAATGATCGTGGGAATTACTGCATGTGGAATTGAGACAAAATTACTGGCTAGCGTTATGTTCTTACATTTTGTACTGATTCATTATACACAAATTATGAACACAATCTTATGCAACAGCTGTTTGTATTTGATGTAAACATCGATTTTTGTGCGTCCTTACGGACGCAATAGCTCGTCTAATTTTTATATTTTGTGCGTCCAAAATAAAATACAGGCGTCCTGGATGCAGAAACGCAACTTAGCACGACCCCTGATATGAAATTACTATTATGACAATATTGGGTGCCTCAAAATCTCTTGTTGCACCTTTAAGGTAGGATTATCGGCTAGGGCTTCGTGCCCAGATCTTGTTGAAATTGTCATGAAATGTCTGTTGGTGAAAGATGTTTATGTCACCGAATGCGTTTTCAAATTCCCCTAGACTTTGTACAGGGACTGATTTTGGCAGTATAGAAAATGGACCAAAATGGGGCAATTTTGTGAAAAACTACACATTTTATTTAAATTATTTCTTAAGTAATTCGAGTTATAAGATTGGTGTTTGTTTTTAATGGTTAAAGAAATATCAAAAATCCATACAATTTTTTATTTTTCTGTGTGTCATCAAAAACAAAGAACAGGTGGTCACAACACAACGACATATATTTAATAAGATAGACAAGCCGATTCTCCACAAACCGCGTAACCAAAATCATAGTTTTGGGCACCACCATATTTGGTTTACATATCATCGTATTTGGAAAGTCCTTATGCATATCTGTGAGACACGCGAGTATTTTACGTTCATAGAGTGAAAACAACAACAACTGATGCCACATGCTGTCACTCGGACTCAAATATCTCTTTTCCTACTTAAGCAAAATTAACAGGGGTCATCGGCAGACTTTTTGTGCATTAGGGATGCAGGAATCTTTTTAGAGGCATGGTTTCTTAAATTGATTGGTTTTCGCATAATTATTGCAGAAAAATCGGCCGATCAGAAAATGGAACACTGGGGAAATGGAACACTGGGGAAATTCAACACTGATAACATAACGTGTGACGCACAGATTTTTATATATGCGTGTGCTTGCGTAACAAAAGTGACGACACGAGAGTGCTTACGCAACAACAACAACCATGGCGCGCTGAGTGTGAGAGAAATCAGTTACGGACTTGGGCTTTTCCATAATACACGCGATTCACTTCTTCCTGTTATAGTTCTATGTCACAACAACACTTTTTTTGTTTAAGGCCATGCGTTTTGAACTTGCCACCCAAAAATGGTGATGTCACCGAATGCGTTTTCAAATTCCCCTAGACTTTGTACAGGGACTGATTTTGGCAGTATAGAAAATGGACCAAAATGGGGCAATTTTGTGAAAAACTACACATTTTATTTAAATTATTTCTTAAGTAATTCATGAGTTATAAGATTGGTGTTTGTTTTTAATGGTTAAAGAAATATCAAAAATCCATACAATTTTTTATTTTTCTGTGTGTCATCAAAAACAAAGAACAGGTGGTCACAACACAACGACATATATTTAATTAGACAAGCCGATTCTCCACAAACCGCGTAACCAAAATCATAGTTTTGGGCACCACCATATTTGGTTTACATATCATCGTATTTGGAAAGTCCTTATGCATATTTATGAGACACGCGAGTATTTTACGTTCATAGAGTGAAAACAAAAATACCACCAGCACTGAGCACTGCTCTACAAAAGGACACACAATCACAGATCATCAAAATAAAAATTGGATACCTGGTGCACACACCATTGATATCTTGATTTTATTGGTTAAGTGGTTTTCAAGATATGGTCCACTGAACAATAAGTCAGCAAAAACAGAACTATTTCCAAGACAACATCATTTTTCTAGGCATGGAAATCCCCATGCCCAAATCGAGCAGATCATGTCCTACTCCCCTGCCCTGACACAATACAGAAAACTGGTATTTTAGCACAACCTGCTGCTAATGCTTCAGATTTGAAAACCCGGTTGCCAAAACAAATTATGTGTATTATCATTCCATCTTTAAATAACCCAGTCGGACAAGTCTGCAATCGCCCTTTACTCCCCATATACTCCGATCCTTCCACTTCGCCCGATTCAATTCAATGCAATCCTCCTCCAGTCTCAACCCAACCCTCCTAACTCTCCTCCTCCACTTGCTTCTTCTTTGTCTTCTTGGTATCGTTCCCGTCATCCTCAAACCGCCCCACCTCGAACCAAAAGCCCTTCTTAAAACATGCTGTCGTGTCATCCTTCCTCAGCACGTTGCCCATACCAACGAACCCTATTCGCCTTCAACCAACCGGTCCACCTCTTCTTCCAAACCCAACATCTGCATCAAGTCCTCAGTCTTCAGTCATAATCCATCAAATTCACACCACACAATCGCTCTCATAGGTCTCATCACATCCATCTGAATGGACATGTTCTTCACAGACTCCACGATTTGGGTTAATGTGCACATATAAGTGTTTTGATCTAAATTTAGCCCAATTCTCGAGATATCTCAGACCACTGGGCAGTAGAACTGTAGGCAATTTGGCCCCCTCCGAAATGAGGTTCCACCACCACTGCTAATCGGGTTGCAACCATAATCAGAATTATCAAGTTAAAGGTCAACAGAGATTTTAAGAGAGAAAGGTCACGCCCAATTTGTGACATAGTAATAGTAATATGGAGTAGATACTCAATAGATTGCCTCCTTGTTATTATAACTACCAAATGTCTTCAAACGAAAGAAAAAAAGTGATTTTGATTTGGCTTTATTTCAATAGAAACCTAAGCTGACTTTCGTTTCTGCTCCTATACGAAATTAGAGAAATTTTCACAATTTCGTAACCAAGAACATTTCTCAGCTTAATCCTTTCATATGTGGGGATATTTTTGAATGGAAACTTAAGTCAGGGCAAAAATCAGTACTTTCAATTTAACCACTACCCCCTACCGTGGACACCTTAATGTGAAATCTCTTTCTTGGCAAAGCCTTTAATGAACATCCTTCGATAGAGAATTCCCCAATAATATCGGTATTTTTGAAATCGGGCCGATTATGACCTTATCGTATCTGATCTGATATGCGGCAAATTCTTTATTTGGTTACCGGATTTTCTATCCGATAAATTAAAGGTGTCATTTTGTGATTTCCAGCACCGTCTGTTTTTCATTGTTCACTAGATTCCTTGAGAAAAGCTTATTCAACACCTTGTATAGGTGATCCCGATTTTTTGAAGTTGTGTTATGTAGCAAATTCTCACTTCCCACGGTCCCATAGGCCACTGAACCGACAGAAAATCCAAATTGGCATTTCTTACCTACATGACCGAATTTGCAACGTAAGATTTGGCACACATGGATTACTAATTTAATGTTAACGGTTCAGATTATTCATAAGAAAATCTCAACTTTTTTTAGGTAGTCGGGGGGGGTGGGGACGAGGCCTGTGGAACCCGAAAATGCCCCTTCGGCTATGATAACAAAAAAAAATACATAAAAAAAACCAGAAAAAAGTCAGAATCGGATGAACCAATTTTGGAAATTTTAAAATCTATTCGGTATAACAGATTTTAGGTGACCGGGTTAGACACTAAGCAGTCGAATACGTCAGTAATATTATTCTTTTCCTGATGAGGTTTTGTTTGCAACTCTTTATGGGTCCATACGGCTAACATTTGAGTGCCTAAAAAAAGCCATACAAAGTACTCTTTTGCACATGATGTAATCATACAGAAGAAGAATATCAAGGGAACAAAAAACATTTTATAGTGGATTTCAAATTAGTGAGAGTTCTTTTGCATATTTGGCCAAAATGGGGTGATATTGATATGAGGGTTCAATCCCCGTCCATGCGGAGACCTAGGCCTTTGTTGCCATTACAACCAACACAACATATTGTAACCATGCGAAATTACTGCACCAGAATCACTTCTGGAAACTGATGAATTAGTTCTACAAAGGTCTGTCTGTTAATGATAAAAAGACATGCCATAGTTGGCCGGGATGTCAAGGAACTCATAATCCATTTTGCGCTAATCTCTTAGTCTTTATACAAGGTTGGCCTATTTTGAATGCCAAATGAAAACTTATTTGTGTTCTGTAATGATATGCATTGATATAAATATGCTGTGCTGTCCTATGCTGTGGATAAGGAATGATATGTTTTGCACTTGCAGTGGTCAATGTCAAAGTTATTTCAAATTAACAATGTTTTAATACAATAATTGCTGTTGGTTTTCATCCTAATACGTCAGTGTAATTTGAACACCCAAGCAATTTTGATGTGAAATAATGTATTTTAGTTCAACATCTAGCTACATTACTAGACAATATGAGTTACGGTACCATAAACCTGTGGCTATTGTATGGACGTTCGTATACGTCTAAGGTCAGAAATACCTTTCAAAAACACAAATAAATGAGCCTTGGGCACAAATGATCTAATGTATATATAATAAACAATTTTAATGATCTTTACTTTGATGTTGGGTTCAAGAATTTTGTATGTGCTTCAAAAACACAATTACATATACACCATTAGTTAAGATTACTTATGGGTTACTAGTCCTGTGTTGAAAGCGTTGCAGTTCAACGATAATATGTCCTCCCAGCGAAGACTCCAAATGACAGCGGCACCAAGTTCATACACAACTCCTCAGGTAATATTTCAAGGGAATCTTCTCAGTCCTGAGGTAATCTCGCCAGCAGTTCAAGACGACAAGGATAAATTAAGTCCCCCTCGAAACGATAATAAATCCACAGTATCAGTCCAAGCTAATCACCACGATTTCTATCTGTCCCCAATTTGGAATCCTATTTTTGATTCCCATCACTTTCGCTTAAAAGACGACAGTAGAATAATTCAGCAACTCTGCCTCACATGGAATATATACCTGGGCACTATGTGTGAAGCATAAAATCTAAACCATTATTGTAGATAACACTAGCTATCCATACTGTATAGCTGATTGCAACTGCTGACGGGCGAGACTTAGCTCAAATCTCTATATATACTGACTTCACAAAAATCCCAGTCTAAAACTCGACATTACATCATTCTTATCATAACATGACCTTGCATTGCAACTATCAAATCAGATTTCACAATCTAAATTACAACACTTCATATATATAAGTTGGTGGGGAATTCCCAGATTCTTGCAATGTTTTTGATCTTTTTTAAAGGAAAACAAGCTGAGTCAGTTCCTAATTTTAGCATTCTCTTGGGAATCCCCACTTCCCCTATTGTGCAATCTTAAACCGGTGCACTTAGCAAAACAAATAGGGGTATTCCCCTTTCTCTCTTTTATAGTAAACAAATACTTGTTCCTGTGAGAAACTCTTTTCTCAATAAAATTGAGAAAATAAATATTTTTAAAAGTTTAAATCAGAAAATGGCGGTCATACTCACATCCTCCCCCCTTAAAAAAGAAAATTTGAATGAATGCAATTTCCAAATCTGGCTTTATACCTTAACCATTTGTGGTTAATTTTACATACAGTTTACACAGTGCAAATTTTACACTTTTTAATTATATGTTCTTGCAATTCTGCCTTCAGTCGAAATTACATAAATTTGTAACACATCAATTTTGTAGACAAATTTAAGGCAACTCTGGACAAGGCATCAGCCAATACATTTTCGTTTCCTTTGATATGTCTTATGTCCAGATTGATTCTTGTAGAGTTAAACTCCAGCAGGTAAAGTTCTTGTCAGGTGGAGTTACTAATTTATCATCCCAAAATTATCAAAATACAATTCATATATAAGCATTGGGTACATGGTTCCCCAAAATGCATCAAAGGTGGAGTTTGACCTGGATCCTGAATTTCCAATCTCCCTTCCCATACGTGGCTCCTGAGGATGCTGCATTTGACTGCTACTGAAACGCCAAATCAATGTCATGATTTATGACATGTTTCTCCTAGTCCAATCAGGAAATATGTTTCCCACTCATGAATTCACTCTTTCATTCCCTTGTTGACTTTGTGGAGGTGACCTAATTTCTTGTCTAAATATGGCAGTATGTCAAATTTTTTTCAATTTGACCCATACTGAGTTGTTCTCTGATGTTTACAGTGCTGTTTTGTTCAGATTCTAACTCTGTGATGTCACCCCTTGTACACACATCAACTCTAATGACATTATTAACACACATGTAGGCTTTATGTCATCATTCTTATCATATACTAACTCTTTGAGCATATTTCATGTTACATAATTGTCTACTTTTACGCCTACCTGGTATTTTGATCACATAGTCAAGGTCTCCTCCTCCACTTATTCTCTTATCCTTCCATATTGGTCGCAGAAATACTTGGCTTGCAAAGGATGCCCTTGTATTGGCAAAGTGCCAAAACTCTATCACCTGGCTTGAATAATCTGTTCCTTTCCTCGCATCTTTGTCATACCATTTTTCATTTTTTTTGCCTGACTCTGTTTTGAGATTTTGTTTGGCCATTTCAGTGGCTCTTTGGAGCCGGTGGCCATGATTGAGACACAATGTCTAACAAATTCACATGCAGGATTTTCACACAACCACTTTTCTTTCAGTAGTTTCAAAACTTCGAATGGTCCGCCGCTAACTTTGTGACGGCAAACACCAACTCAAATGGACTTAATCCTAATGACTTCACATAGGAAGCGTCTTTTATCATCCTCCACCTTTTCTCCCCACTATCAGGTATCATTCCCATAACCCTCAGTCCCAATCCCCCTCAAATTCAAAACAATAGGTGTTTGATCATTGTTTTCAATGTTTGGGTGGTACCTTTCTAGGGCCCCTTGGGATCCTGGGTGGTAGGCGTGAAGAACTTGTACTGGGGGAAATTCCAACTGGTCCATCACTTGTTGGAACAAAACCTGGACATGAATTTGATCCTTTGATCAGACCTGAATTGATTTTGAGAAGTGCCTACTAGGGTGAAAAACTTTGTTAGAAAGCTTTCACTACATTCTGTGCCCTAATATTTCTCAAGGGTATAGCCTCAGGGAATCTTGTGGAAGCCACATGATGGTCAGTAAATACGATTTCCTGACTTGGTCTGTGGAAGTGGGCCCTACACAATCTATTAAACCCCTACTAAATGGCTCATCAAATGCTGGTTTGGTTTTAAGGGAGCAGTAGGAATTTTCTGATTGGGCTTGCCCACCATTTGACATGTGGACAAGTCTTACAATACTCAACCTCTTCTGATGTAGCCAACCACAAATTATCCTAATTCCTGTCATGATGTGTTTTTCTACACTAAGTTCCTGCCATGGGACTATCATGGGCTATGCTATCACTTCCCTATGTGTATACCATTTGCACTACCATTTATTGCACAACCTTCCATCCCATCTAACCAGTGCATCAGGGCCAGCATTTTCTCATGAGGACACCTTTACCCATTTTGCTTGTAGAAACATACAGGAATTTCCTCGGCTTCCTGTGCAACAATGCCCTCTCACCTCATTTCCTAAGTGCTTGGTCGTTGTGCTTTTGCCCCCATTTACCAGCTTGTCATGGTTAAAGGGTCTCCGTTACAGTCCCTAACTCTACTATGCTCAGCGCTGGATTTTTCATTGTTTACCAGCTTGTCACTTGTTTGTGCTCAGGGGCTGGATTTTCACTACAGGAATTTGTCTCCCAAGGGGGGGGGGGGGGGGGGGGGGGGGGGGGGGGGGGGGGGTGGGGGAGGGGGGGGGGGGGGGGGGGGGGGGGGGGGGGGGGGGGGGGGTTGGGGGGGAGAGGAGAGGTTTTTGGGTTTTTTTCTTTCCTCTTTCCCTTCCCCTCCCCTTCCTCTCCCTTTTTTTCTCTCACATTATCCTCTACCCTTTTGTCCCCCTTCCTGCCTCAACACACTCTCTTCCTCTATTTGTGCTTTCTTCTTGAACTCATCACCTGCCTCACCTGTTTTCCTGTGAGGCTTTTCTGGTGGTTCATTGACCTAGTTACTGCACATGCGGGAAAAAAGTCTATTTTCCTCATCAAATTTATCCACTGTATCAGGGGCACCTGGGAAACTATGGGATCTGGAGCACTTTCCCCCTGCCAAATCATTCAACAACATGGGGGGATACAACCCCCTTTTAAATGGGAGTTCTTGTCTAACCCAAATTGTGAGACAGTTCCAGAAACCAAGTGTCTGATTTCAAATTCATTTTGGGGGGGGGGGGGGGGGGGGGGGAAGATGTACAACTTACAATCCATACCTATCCCTGAATCAATGGACTAGTTCCTGTGGAACTTCAGATATCCAATGAAGTGTATTCTTCCAATATCATGGAATGCGCGCGCAGCACGTGTCCCGCAGCATTCTCATGTGGTTTTTTTGGATCAATATCACCCACCGAAAGTGACAACAATCCCTCCAAACAAAGGCTTAAATCATCCTTACTTTTTCTGTGTCAATACCCTTTTGTGGGATTTCTTGTTTCTGAACAGAAGAATGAACTTTGACCTCAAAGTAACTGCAGCAAACTATTGGTTTTGACTCACTTTTGGCTTTCTTCTCCATTGTTGGTGGATAGCCCGTATCTCCCAACACCGTGAACTTGTATGTCCTGGCTTCGTACAGTGATTGCATGTGAACTGTGGATTTGGGGTCCCATCCCATGTTTTCTGATTATCACCATTACTGTCTTTACACTATACTCCCCTTTTCATGGGACCCTGACTGGGATTTCCCCTCCTGTGTGCTACCATGATACGCTTTGTTAGAACATGACTTATTGTTGTATTTGTTGTACCTACTAAATTCTTGGCTAGGCCTACTAATACGACTTAATTTGTGGTCAATGCATAATCGTCAGCCTTTACGGCTGCTTCACCAAACTGCAATTTTGTTTTCATCCAGATGTGTTTTGATATCTTGGATGTAACGACTGTTTTGACTCTTCAACTAACATCACTCCCAAAGTTTGACCAAAATTTTGCCCGACTTCTTTTTGAGAGAAGCCAGCGATCAAACATTTGTTCCTTACACGGGCAAATTCAACATGGGTCTGGTCATCCTTTTCTGACAGATCTGAATTTTTTGTCTAAGCCTCTGGTACCATTCCATATGCTTTGAGCACTGGCTGCTTAAACCTCATCATATCACTACATTGTCTAATGACCATGGCGAATATATTTCTGCGGGCTTTACCAATAACACTGACTGTAGCAATTGGTCCAAGACTCCTGGGCCATTTACCCAAGCTATTGGCAATTTTCTTTTCTCAAAGTATAAGAATTATTTGTCTACTTCTTGTTCCAGAAATTTTGGAACCAGGCCAGGCGAATATTTTGCCGCATCAAAAACAATTTCTTGGAGAGTCTGATGAGCTTCCTGTTGTTTTCAATTTTTCTAACTCTACTTGAGCTTCCAGCTCTTTCTGTTTCATCTCATTTCCATTTCCTTTGTTGCATTTCATTTTGCAATTCCATTCTTTTTGTTGCTTTCTTTTTTGCATCTGCCATTTGGCAACTTTCTTTTTTCCAATTAATTTCCTTCTCTTTTTGGTTTTTGTTTCCATGTCCATCTTTTTTCAATTCTATTTCCAATTCCTTTTGAATTTCAAGTTCTTTACTTGAATGCATCACTTTTGCCCTGTTCCGAACCTCTTCTATCCTTTCCAAATATGAACATCCCAACATCTTCCTGGACAAATTTTTCAATCACACTATTTTTTGATGAATCTGTTTTCTCTCATGGCAGGTTTTGCCTCAAGTCCTAATGCTTGGCTAGTTTCATAACTCAAGGAAGGCTTTCTTTCTCTCTCAGCTCTCAAACTTCTCCGCAAGTTATTGTGCCCTATGAACACTCTGGATCAACTCCCATTTGATGGTACTCTAACAACACAATATACTAACTTGGAAAACCAACCTACAATGGTAGTACATGTAATACACACACAAATTTGATCTGCTAAACTGTGGCCAATGTTACCAATTTTTTGTTTTTTCACACTTTTAATGTGTAAATTCTGAACATAAGGCCAAAATTTATCTCAATTCAATTCCCAAGGAAGAGCCCCCAATTCTGTTATTACGTCTCGTGACGTCTAAATGGCATAATACCTTCAAACACCAAAAAATAAATGAGGCCTTGTGCACAAATGATCTAAATTATATATAATAAACAGTTTTTTTTTTTTTTTTTTTTTTTTTTAATTTTTTAGGTTTTTTCTTTTTTTAAAACAAAATTACATATCACAACACATTAGTTAAGATTACTTATGGTTTACTTATGTCCTTGTTGAAAGCGTTTGCCGTTCAACGATGATATGTCCCTCACAAACAAAAG
Source organism: Ophioderma brevispina (assembly GCA_023653785.1). Lineage (NCBI taxonomy): Eukaryota > Metazoa > Echinodermata > Ophiuroidea > Amphilepidida > Ophiodermatidae > Ophioderma > Ophioderma brevispina. Next base: position 223,098 of record JAMKCH010004523.1, read on the forward strand.
CGAAGACTCCCAAAATGACCAGCGCACAGTTCATATTACAAAACTGGTCCTCAGGTATTATATTCCCAGGGAATCTTCTCATCCTGAAGGTAATCTCGTCCAGCAGTTCAAGACGACACGTGATAAATTAAGTTCCCTCGACGATAATAAGGATCCACAGTATCAGTCCACGATTAATCACCCACTATTTCTATCTGTCCCACAATTTGGAATCCTATTTTGATTCCCAGCACTTCGGCTTCAAAGACGAGACAGTAGAATAATTACCGCACTCTGCTCACATGGATTATATATCCCTGGCACTTATGTGTGAACATAAAATCACCATTATGTAGATAAAACGAGCTATCCATACGTGTAATAGCTGATTGCAACTGCTGACGAGCGAGACTTAGCTCAAATCCCCTATATATACTGACTTCACAAAAATCCCCAGTCTAAAAAAAACATTACAAATCATTCTTATGCATAAACAATTACCTTGCCCCCATCAAATCAGATTTCACAATCTAAATTCATCACTTCATATATATAAGTTTGTGTGGGGGCATTCCCAGATCTTGCAATGTTTTGATCTTTTTTAAAAGCATAAACAAGCTGATAGTTACTAATTTTAGCATTCTGGGGAATCCCCGCTCTTCCCCTATTGTGGCAATCTAAACAGGTGCCTTAGCAACAACAACTAGGGGTATTCCCCTTTCTCTCTTTTATAGTAAACAAAAGACTTGTCCTGTGAGAAATCTTTCTCAAATCAAATTGAGAAATATATTTTTAAAAGGTTTAATCCAGAAAAAATGGAAGGTTCAAATAATCACTATAATTATCAGCCGTTAGTCTGTATTTGGAATTGGCCAACTTTCACTACATCCAAAAATTTGCCGACAGAAGACAGTAAGTGTGCACGTATTGGGGGTAGGTCCTCGCCTTTTGCATTGTGAGAAAAATTTGACTTTGTCAACGGTTTTTGATAGCGGAAGCGGTGTTTTGGATCATAATTTTGATATGTTATGTGTTGAAGTCTTGTCCATGGCCGAAATGCTTGTGTTTGTTTTGGTGGAGGAAAAAGGTGGATTTTTGGATGAAATCTGAGGCCAGTTATTTCAAGAATGAAGTACACATCTACACAGACTTTGCCAAGTGGAATTCTCCATTCCTAAAAAATGGGGGGAGTATCATATTGAGGAAATGTATAATGAGTATGTTGCTCGGAGAGAGGGTGGTGAAGAAAATGTACAATATTGGAAATCTGAAGGCATGTGGCAATGGGGTTTAACAGAAATAATTTTAGATGTTTTACTAAAGAAGGCTATAAGTTGTTGTTCTTTGTATCGGACCTGAATGGTTACCTTTTTGCGAGATGATTTCAACTTGCATTGTGGACTGAAGAATGTGTAAGATCAAGGTTCAATCCCAATAACGCCATAATACATTTTGCCAAATTAATTCTGATACGTTGATATAGCAGAATCATGACAGATGTGAATTGTCAAAACCTCATCTAAGTCCATATTGTGTTGTGGGATATGTGTGTTGTGTTGTAGGATATGTGTGAGATAATGCATCATAACCTTTTATTGGCCTCAGGGGCTTTCTGCTATTGGGCCTAATGTTTATTGTCCTAATTGACAGTGTTTCTGTTTTTTGGCTAACTATAGAATGAAAAATTAATTTTTTGCTTTGGTGTGGAAATTTAGTTAACGCCAAAAAATGGTTGTACATAAGAAACAAATCCAGCCAATTTGATATCTTATAAACATGACATGCTGTCAATATATTTTATTTTTGAGGTTTGTGGAAGGTATTTTTCATGGCAGATTGGAAATGAACGGCCGGCTGTAGGAATATAAAAAGAAAGAAATATCAGAGAACGTGAGCCATATGGGAGTGAGGGGGTAGGAGGGAGACTCAACTTTTTCAGGGTAGGGAATATGTGCGGGTGCGGCCCGACTTTTGTTAGCTACGTTAGTCTGTCTATTAAAATTGGTCTACTTTTGAGGGTCCAAAAATGTTTCGGCAAAGAAGACGTAAGTGTGCACGTATTGGGGTAGTACTGCCCTTCGCATTGTAGTGGAAATTGGAAACTTCTGTAACGGTTTTTGGATAAAGGGAGTGGTGTTTGGAGCTATACATTGGATCATGTTATGTGTTGAAGTCTTCTCAAGGGCCGAAAGGCTTGTTTTGTTTTGTTGTTTGTGAAGGAAATAGCAAGTTGCTTATGCCCCGCGGTCCTAAAGGTAATACCGCATGGTATTTTTCCCTGGTTTGGTCTAAAAAGGGTCGAAAATCGGTAAATGAAGTTTGATTTCATTTTGTTTTTACTTGTTTTTTTTTTTTGTTGTTTATTTTTTGTTTCTTGTTTGAGCTGTTTGTACTCGGAAAGATTTACCGTTATTTTTTGCTTTTTTTTTTTTTTTTTTTTTTTTTTTTTTTTTTTTTTTTAAAAATGTTTTGTGAAGAAGTTTGATAGTGTTCCAAAATAAAAATAAAAAATTTGTTTTTTTGTTTAAAATTAAAATGGAAACAAAAGAAAATAAATTAAATCTAAATAAAATACAAAATAAACAATTCAAAAGAATTAACAATTTAACAATGAGTGAAAAAATGCTAAAAAAGAAGACAAAAAAAGAAAAGACACATAACAAAAAGAATTTAAAAACAACAATATTAAATTAAAATTATTTAAAATAACTAAAATAAAAAGAACTACACCGATACCGGGTCCAAAGTCACGGCCGACGCCATCAGTAAAGGCACGGAACAAGGCCAAGAAAAGCATGCCACCGTCTGTGGGGTACCCTCGTTGGAAGGAATATTCTCGGCCTAGCACTCTGCCCACCTATCTCTCCTTCTCTTTCTCTCTCCTCTTCTCCAACTTAATCAAAACAAATTAATAACCAAGTACTTAGCCATAAAAATGTCAACATAATAAAAAATTCAACCTAATGAAAATACATCACTCCACAATGTACTAAACTACTAATCTCAACATAAAAATCTATAAACTACATACATAAATAAAGATCAAATTTATGACTACTTCTAATTTCCACCGATATCATCGTACATTAATAATGAGTACAATACAAATGAAGTGGAGAAAGAAATAATACAATTATATAGCGGAGGTGACCAAAGGCCAAACTGTGGGCAGACGAGGGCACCCAGTCCAGTAAAAGTAATATAAATAATGACAAAAATAATAAAAACTTCAAAGTGCAACTAATGTTCAGGGCTTATTGTACTTATTATGAACCAGTTTATGAATCAACAAAACACTGCAACAAAATTAAAGTTAGATCAAGGTATACAACATCACAATGATGATGCTTAAGCTGCTTTTAAAACACATACAATGTTTTTTAAGAACACTTAATATTCGGTGATAATTCATGCAGTATTGTGGGGGCCCATTATATTCGCATGTATAACTTGCGAATATATTGTGGGTGGCGCGTGGCTGTTTAAGTTTCCTGTCTTCGTCTCTCCTTCTCCTCCTTCTCCTTCCGGCTCAAGACGCTTGCAAGCAACGAACACCCATAACTCAAGACCATAGCAGCCTCGGTGCCCAAACCTGTAGGATGATGGCCCCTGGGCCCCTGATGTGCCTTTTCGGTATCTCGAAAACCCAGAGGTCAAGGTCCAAGGTCTACTGGGGTCAAATGTTAAAATCTGGTACACCTATAACACAAAGAACCACAGCAGGCTCAGAGCCCAAATTTTACAGGCTGATAGCCCTTGGACCCCTGATGTACCTTTTTGGTATCCTCGATCCAGAGGTCGAAGTTCAAGGGCTACAGGGTGCTAAACGTTTAAAATGTAGGGGGCCACCCATAACTCAAGAACCACAGCAGCTTCATGGCTCAAATCTTGCAGGCTGATAGCCTTGTACCCCTGATGTGCCTTTTGGGTATCTCGATTCCAGAGGTCGAAGTTCAAAGGCTACAGGGGGGCCAAATTGTTAAAATTTAGGTGGCCACCCATAACTGCAAGAACCACAGCATCCTCAGGGCTCAAATTTTGGCAAGGCTTAATAGCCCTCTGACCCCGATGTGCCTTTTGGGTATCTCGATCCCAAGGTTACAGTTCAAGTGCTACAGAGCCAAATGCTAAAATGTAGGGCTACTCATAACTCAAAGAACCACCGCAGCCAGCCTCAGAGACCCAAACTTGTCATAACTGTTAGCTTCCTGGGCCTCTGATTTGACTTTGGGGAATCTCTACCACATAGATCTACGGTCCACATGCTCCATGTACTTTCGAATCTACCCGTGTTTGCTAAACACAAACTGTGGCTCTAGTTGTTCTTATCCCTCTTGCAAAAACTACTTGTTTATTATAAAGTCTAAACATAAAACCTCAGTTGTGTTTATGTGTTACGGCTGTTTTCTATCTATAATTAAAGTAATTAAAAAATACATTTTGGAATTGGTGTGAAACAAAATTGTACATTAACACCCCAAAAGGATCGAGTTTGATAACAAAATACTAAGCAAAATAATAATAATATTAAAACCATGAAAATACACGTTAAACTATGAAAAGAAACTAAAGAAAGGGAGTTTGTTCAGGAAGAGTGTGCGGGGTGTTATTAAAATACGTAATTAAAATAAAAACGTAATATAAATAAATAAGAAACTTGAGCATAAAACGAACAACGTTAGTATTAAAAGTTTAAAAAGGAAATTAAGAAATCAAAATATCGAAATACGACAAAAATGATGAAACATAGAAAATAGCATTTAAAATGAGGAAAATATGACAAAATATTAAAACTAAAATACAAATCAATTTAAAGAAATAAACCTCACTCGAATATTAAAATGAAAAAATTGACAATTACAATTTAAAAAAAGAAACAACAAAAAAAATGTTAAAACAATATAAGAAATAAAAACATAGACAGAAATGTGACAATAGTGACCTCAAAATAAGATGTCCAAATATAATAAAATATAGAAAAGTTGGAGAAAATGATAAAAAAAATATTACACACAATTAAAAAAATACTTAAAAATATGATGTTTGTTGGATGCAAATGAGGAATTGCCATTCAATTCCATCAAGCGGTTCTGCCCAACATTATATTAGAGCATGACGGAATCATAATTCGTAAGATGACCATGATGGTTTTTTTTGGGAATTATCCATAGATAAAAAGGTGGGTTGGTACATTACTGACCCCACTTTGGCCTGACCAGACTCAGAATTTAGCAGCCTTTCGAATAAAGCACAGTATCACATGCACTTTATTCCGTCAGGCTGCTGAATTCTGAGTGCGTCTCAGGCAAAGTGTGGGTCAGTAATGTCCAACCCTAAAAAGGGAAGCCGTTGGTATTTGGGGATAGGGGGGTTTGGAGGTCATGTAGAAATGTGCCCTGGTGTAATTGGAAGGAGGACCTGGGGTGTTGGGAAAGGACCACCTTTGGTAGATGATAAAGAGGGGGGGGGGGGCCTTGGGTTAGTTGGGAAGGACGCTCTATGGCAGCTGTGAAGGGCTCCTAGACAGTTGTGAAGGGGGTCTTGGGTAGTTCTAAATGAAGAAAGACCTGGGACTTTTGGGCAGCTAGTAAGGGGCCCTGTTCTAGTTCAAGGGGCCCTACAAGCTAACCTTGTTACCCCCGACGCAAACCGCGAAAGCCGAGAACCGCGAAATTCATTCTCGTACCTCTCACGGTGAAGGGACAAACCTAAAACTTTTAATGAGGTCTCATCCCTATTTTGAAATCTACAATATGGTGTTCACGACAAGTTCAAAAAAAATTCATTTCAACATGAAAGTGGAAGCACAATAGAAACTACTTGACTGCAAAAAAAAAAAAGAGGTGGGGTGTTGGAAATGGGGAGCTTGGGTATTGGAATGGGGATATGGTGATGGGTAATGGGAAGAGTAGTTGTTTGGGAATGGTGATTTCATGTGTTGGGATGTGTGGAATGGTTGTTTTTTAAGTGGAGATGATTTTTTTTTACTTTTCTCTTTTGTGGTTTTTTAATTTGAATCTTTTGTTTTTTTTAATTTCATATTGTTTGTTTCAATTTCATAACCTTCTTTTTTTCGTTCTCATGTCTCCTCTTTTTTTTCCTTCTCCTCTTTTTTTTGTTCTATTTTCAATATTATTTTTTTTACTTTTCCTCTTTTTATTTTCGTTCCTTCCCCTCTTTTTTTTTTTTCCTTTTTCTCTTACTTTGATGATGCCATCCTTCTCCTCTTTCCTTTACCTTACATCCTCTGTTTTTTTTTTTTGCCCTTTCTCTCTTTTTTTCTTTTTTCCTTTTCGTCTTTTTTTCTTGTTCCTGGGGCAGACAGTTTTTCTCTTTTTTTGCTTTTCCTTATCATTCTTTGTGTTCTTTTCACTTTTCCTCTGTTTTTTTCTTTCCCTTTGTCCGTCTTTTTTATTTTTACTTTTCACCGGTTTTTTTAATTTAGTTCCTAGTTGCCTAACTGTGTTTTTTGTTTTTTTTCCTTTTTCTCACCTTTTTTTGGTTTTTCCTGTATTTCCTCTTTTTTTTTTTTTCGCTGACTTCCATCTTTTTTTTTTTTCCCTCTTTCCTCTTTTTTCCGATATTTTCTCTTCCTCTTTTTTTTGTATTTTTCTCCTTTTTTCCCGGTTTTCCTCATGGGGTGTTGGGAATGGGGAAGATGGGGTGCTAGAGAAGGAAGATTGGAGGTTTGAGGGAAGATGGGGGTGTTGGAGATTGAAATGTGTGCGGAGAGGGAGATGAAGTTTTTGATGGGAGATGTTTGTTTTGGTGGAGACAGAGGTTGCGTTATTTTTTAGTTTCGGGGCGGGGCGCTCGGGGGTCGTTGGAGCTGCGGGGCGCTGTTTGTTGACTTGCGGGGCGCTGGGTGTCGGGTGCGGGCGCTGGGGTGTTGGGGGGTGCGGCTCTCCCTTGGGGGCGGTGGCGGCGCGGTGCTGGGGTGGGCCGGTGAGATGTTGGAAGGGGCAGCTGGGTATTGAGGAGTGTCCGTGTGGTAGTGTGGAGTGAAAGTTGGGGGTGGGGGTGGGAGAAAGGGAGTAGAGGGGAGATGTTGGGGAGGGTGTTGGGATGTTGGGGGGTAGGTGGGATATATTGGTTGGTAGGTAGGATGTTGGGGGGGTATTTGGGGGGGTGATCATTTCACCATTTTGGGGGAGTTTCTGTAACCTGCTTGCTGACCCATCTGACACACTTTTTTTTTCTGACATACGTATGAATTCAGAAACTTAGCGCAATAAACACCACTGCTTTATCCATAAGGGTTTTCCTGATTCTACGTGTTCAGAAAAATTGTGTCCGGATGGGTCAGGTTATCGGAAACACCAAACCCCATTTTGACCCCAAATCTTAAGAATTCCTACAAATAGTGCATGCTTATCATGTCCTCAGCATATTCAATAGTCTACAATTGGTGCAAATGGGGTTTACATAGATTTTTGATCAGTGGGTCAGTAAGTGGTCATCAAGAGTTCAAGCCATCTGGACATTAAATGCAATCACTGACATCATTGCTTCTGTAGAAGCCAATTAGCTCTACCTGTAGCTTGTGTTTAGTTATTGTCCTGTTAGAACTGTAAAAAAAAAAACCAAATTTTGGTTATAATAAATGATCTTCCAGTTCCAATGAATTGTAAATTGTTAGCCCCTGTGTAGATTCAGTTCAAAAGTTTACATTGACTGGTTAAGCAGGTGAAATTGCTTAAATCAGTTAAATTGCAAAGCAACCCAGGCATGATTTAATGAATGTCAAAGTTGAGTTTTTCAAAAAATAGTGTTATTAAAAATATTGGTTAAAAAAAATGTATCAGGAGAATGTGAGGAATGTATGGGGAACCTGAAACAATGCCACATAATATGTTCAGAGAAGTTTTTGAAAAAGGACACTCAAGAAGTTTTCCCAATTGTTGTAGACCAATGGAGATTTTTTTCAGTCGCCTGGGCAACCCCCGCCACAGAACTCATTATTTTTTCTTATTCCCTTCTTTTCTTCCCTTTCCCTTCTCTTTCTCTTCTCCTCCCTCTCTCATCCCTTCCTCTTTCCCTTCTTTCTCCTTTCCATCTGCTTTCCTCCTTCTTCTTTCCCTTCTTTTTGTCCCCATTTTTTGCTTCTTTCTTCTTCTCCATCCCCATTTGAAACGGTACCTACCATCATCCAAGCCGTAAATGTTCCCGAGGAAAAAAATAGTGATCCTAGCCGTAAAGTTACCTGGAAGTAGAGGGGCTAAAGAAGGTCAATGTTTCAGATCACTTCGAACACAGGCTCATTTGATGATTTTAATACCCTGATCCACTTTCGAAGACAAAAATGAAAAAAAAAGGTGCAAAAACCAGGGTGCCCCATCGAAAAATCCAAAATGGCCAGCCAATATTGTCAAAATTTGATTTTTGACCACTAACTCAATTATTTTTTTGTTTTGTTCAGTTTGCTTAATGTTGGTGGCAATACCCATGTTTGGGGTATTAGGCATCAGCTATGCAACTTCATCTCACCAGAGCTTTTCTTTTTATTGGAAAATGCCGTTTTTTGCTTAAAATTGGCCTCTGAGGGCGCTTTCCCATAAAATGGCGCATGCCGATTGATAATGGCGACTTTAACATTAAAAAGTTTAATTTTTCTTTTTTTAAGTTTTTAAATGTTATTTATATAAACAAAAAATTGCGGTTTTAAAACCTGTAGGCTTTTTGAATGTCATAAAAATGTCCCTCCATTGAAACCCACATGTAAGAAAGTTTGTGACCCCTGTATATTCCAAGATATTGTTTTTGTCAAATTTTAATTGTGCCGCACAAAAATGGTAGGTGTTACACACAGCTCTAATCTTCAGAACATGATGAATCCCCCCAGTTTAAAATTAAAACTTTGATATGATCTGTAATTTTGGTAAGCGGCCCTCGCACCATTTTACGCTAAAACTGGCCATATCGAGAAGAGTCGAAATTCGTGGTGAGGTATAAGGATCGATAGAATGATTCCTTGCATACCAAAACATGGGTATTGCCACAAAAAATAAAGGTATTAAAAAACTTATCAAGTTATGGTCAAAAATTATGTTTTTGGTCAATTTGGCGGCCATTTTGGATTTTTCCGTTGGGCAACCCTGTGTTTTTTTCGCACTTTTTAATTTTTTTTCGAAGAAATGGTATAAGCATATTAAAGTCATTTAGCCTTGTTCGAAGTGATCTGAAAATATGACCCCAATATGACCCTCTATAGCCCACCTCCACTCAATCCACACATGTTACCATCCCATCGCAAGCTGTAAATACCATGTAGTAGCGGTTGGGCTGGTGAATATTTTGCGCATGCGCGTAATGCAGTGAGAGTACTAAAATATATGGACAGAAATAGTACTTGAGGTTCTGAACCTTGCTGTTGTCTAAAGGAGACCTTGCATTGAGTATTGAAAGATGAAAACTATAGAAATTTATTAATGAAGTATACTGCCTTTATTCGAGCCTCAGGCTTAAAACTATGGTCCTTCAGTGATATCAAGTAGGCCTACTATTTTCTTGAGAGGCTGCACCCCTCAGGAAAACAGTAGGCCAACTTGATGTCACCTCAGGCTCATATAGTGTGGGTTGGTATGTCAATGAAGCAGTTCCCATAGGATTTTGGTGCTAAAGTTGATTTTCTTGCTGTTTTTCATTCAATAGGGACCAGACAGTCAGAAAATGATTGGGGGGGGGCAAATTTTCAGACTACTGTCCCTTCCTCAAGGGGGGGAAATGTTACTACAGGGAAAAATTTAAAATCAAGTCAAATTGTGTTTTAATGTACATTAAGATGTTCGTCTCCTTAAAAGGATTAGAAAAAGTATATATTTGCCTAGGTTCCGACCTTCAGTTAAAGCGTTATAGCCCCATAATGGTTCAAGTTCATCCTGGGGTAAAATTTACCCAATTTCTCAGATTTTGTTGAAACTGAGTAAGTTGCCTGTATTGTCTCACAGGATCCAATAATGTATTATTTTACAGTGTGTGACATTTGGTTGGCTAATTACATAGCAAAATGTTGCAAGGGTCTACATGGTCTATGGGGGGGGGGGTCACCAGAACTTTCCCTGGATGTCGCAATGGTGACAAAAAATCAAAATGCATTTTCTGTTTCAGTATGACACAAGGAATCATTTGACACCACTTTCAACAACATCGGAGCATTTACCCCCAAGGTGACCTTGAACCATTATGGGCTATACCGCTTTAACTGAAGGTTGGAACCTAGGCAAATATATATTTTTTGTAACCCTTATGAGGAGACGAACGCGTTAGTGTACATTAAAACACAATTTGACTCGATTTTAATTTCTCCCCTGTACTAACATTTACTCCCTTGAAGAAGGGGGCATCAGTCCGAAAATTTGCAACCCATCATTTTCTGAGTGTTTAGGTCCTATTGAAACCCAAACAGCAACAAAATCAATTTTAGCATGAAAATCATATGGGAATACACACCAACCCACACTAATAGTTTTAAAGCAGCACTGGCACATTTTCACAAAATATGAAATTTCTTCAATTTGCTCTCAAATGATAGTCTAGGCCATTGGAAGAACAGAGATACATTTTACACATAAAATAACTTACTTAAAACAGATAGGGAGGTTAATAAGAGGTTAAAGACATCCAGGTAATTTGTAGTTTTCCATAACTTTATTCAACAAATGTGTATATTACATGAATATCGTAGACTCATACTCACTGATATTAAAACCACAAAGGTTACAGACCGGTCAAACAGGGTGCATTGCATGGGAAACATGCATACGGCGTGCGTTTTCTCATGTTAAACACCATTTCGTCGTTTGCTGAATTAAAGCCACTATCAGTGATTTGGTAAATCAGATAAACAAAAAATCATCAAAAATCAGATTTTTGCATATCTGGAACTAGTATTGATATTCTAACATACCCTGCAAGTGATACGACCAAACGCAGCCTAATAAAGACAAAATTAGTTATTTTAGTCATAATTGTCCGAACGGACACTTTCTACAACACGTAATTGAATGGAGATTCGTATCTTTGAACACTGCCGTTTTCTTCCTTTTCTGTTAATTCTTCATTTGGAAAAATTAACTTATGAGAATTCTGCAGACTTATCCTTCACTTTTTAACTATTCCCGCAAATTTCAAATATTTTCACTGTCGGATAAATCACTGATAGTGTCTTTAATGTTGCCGGCGACATTATAAAATCTTTCTGTTTACCCATAAGGACGCTGAGTTGGTCTTAATCATTTCAGGTGAGGGCTTTTGTATAAAAGCTTTACAACCATGCAAAAATATCGATTTTGAAAAATCTTGAGGGCACACTATTTTTCAAAATATGTGCCAGAGCCTCTCATGGCAGTAAATACTTTTTAGAGCTTTTTCATTGGCTGAATATGGACAAGGGTGAGTAATAGAATTCCAGAATTGGCAAATTCAAGAAAATTTGTCTGGAAAATCCAGCTGCTTAGTAATCAAATCTTGACATGCACTCTCCTTTGTACTTTTTGATGTGACAGAGCAAATGAGATCAGATTCAGGAGATTAGATAGATTTAGCACCTTGCGTAGATCTGGCACTGTTTGAAGTTGAATTTTCCAAAAACCACTGGCTTGGTGTTGACTGATAGGGACAGGTACTGTGCTTAATAATGCATCTAGGAACATTTTAACATTTAAACTACCTGATTTATCACACGGAAACTGTTTTAGGTTTGTGATCATTTCTGGCTGAAGGGTAACACATGCAAAAACCTCATTTTGACCTAATTTAGGGCGTCTTGCAAAATCTGCCAATGTCCCCCTGTAAAACTTGCAGTGCATTGTTGCTTTCAGAAATCCTTTAGGTTGTCCGCATCTGACCCCTCATCGTCCCCATATATGAGGACTGTTGATAATCCCTGAAATACCATCCCCCATTGAAACACTCAGAAAAATAACCTTCTATCATGTCTTAAGGTTTGTGTTCTATCATCTTGAGACTCCACCCCCTGATTTAACCCGAAGTAGTAATCCATTTTGATAATCAGATGAAAGGCCATATTTTTTATCATTGCATCCTCAATTTGGTGCCCCTCAAGTCTATCATTTCATTCCCAAGTATAACAAAAAACCGCCATTTTAATGGGTAACCTCATCAATATTACACAGTATTGAATATGGCTTGCATAATTGCTGTGTTCTAACATCAAACCAAAGTTTGTTCCCACAGTACTTGATGGGGTTGTATGTGCAGTGCATACCTCTCATCTCAAGTAGAGAACATGATTTAATACTAATTGAAAAGCACCTTTAAATAAATCCCAGTCAAACATCTGCAACCATATTCCCCAGAACCATGTGTTATTATCCTTGGTTGAGTAATGATACTGATGCGAAGATTTGGCCGCACACTTAAAAAATATAAGTGCATGGGGTTTTGCACTTTTTATGCACCATGTTTGGCGATGTTTAGCAGATTCCTCTACCGTGACTCTAGAGGTTCATATCCAAAAAATGTAACATAGCCTATTTCCCGCTATTAGAATTTTTTTAATCTTCCCAAGCCTAACCACATTAAAAATCTTAAAGTCTGCAAGGTAGGATAAGATAGATGATTGTGATTGGTTTTGAAGCACAAAGTGTGTATATTTTCCCCTGAACTTTCTCTACTAACCTTTCCAAAATGATTTCTTTTCTTCTTTGATGAGGGGGCACATGCACAGTCGATATGTGGACAAGTTGATAACTTTAATAGAGGTACTGTCATAGTTGTTAAGTTAAACCAAAGTTTTAAATCCGGTTTTGTCCCTGCTAAACGGGGGTGGCCGAACACCTCACACTCGGCAATACTGCTGTTTTTCGGCGGTGGCTCTACCTTTGTGGGCAACCATGCAAGGCAGGCATGTGCTGGATGGCTGCTATTAGCTATCCAGAGCTGCCACCCTTGTAGGTAGATCTTCTTTTTCATCTACTACCAGGGTAACCAGCTACCCTCCTCAGTCCAAAGAATTTACCCTTAGAAACCCAATGGGGATGACGCTTTAGCCGCCGACAACTTGGCCCTGGGAATGGTAGTACTGATTACCCATGATACCGGTAGCTGGCCCTCAAAGGAGACCTGACCTACACCATTTAAGAAGACATTTTCTTGTTCGCCTAAAAGCCAGAAAATTTTTGATCTTACTAGAAATGTATGGTGGGCAAGAGGAGAGCTTTATAGTAGTAATGCATAAGAGGACATCTTTTAAAGCCATAAAGTTTTGAAACACTGCAAAAAATTGTGTGAATATCCCGGGGGCCCTTGTATTCGAAAGGTGGATATGATGCGTGAACCAAGAAAACGCGTAAAAAGGGTCTCTTTTTTCCAATAGGCAGTGTACGCGCACGTACATTGATTAGAGTGTCCAAAACAGCAAAATTATGGAAAGTGGGTATGGTCCGCAAGTCAGAAACTGAAATACAGGGTGATCAAAAAACATAACTTTCAAATGTTTAAAAAAATATTTTTGATATTTTGCTTTTTTTTGTAAAATGTTGTTGTAATGTGTTTTTTCTTTATATTATACACTTTCTAAATTAGTTTTAATACAACTTTGTATTTCAACACAATTTCTTTATATTTTTTTTAATGAAATATACCAAGTTGCAGTATACAGGGTGGTTCAAAGTTTAATGTGGTTCTTCATTTCCGGCACATTAAAATAGAATTCGGTATAACCCAAATTTGACACTAGGGTATTTAAAATATCAGGCAGTGGGGGGTTAATAATGTTTAAAATAAATGAAATGGGAAATTAAATTATTTCTCTACACAATGTTTTAAAATATGTTGTTATATTGTGGCTGAAAATTTCTCTTTTGTCACGTAGTACAGGGTGGTGTCTAATTAATTACGTTCATTTTTTACAAACTTGTTTTAGGTTTTCAATTCACCACAGTGTTCAGAGTGATTTAACATTTAATACTGATCACACATTTGGGGCTAACAACTGTCCAGTTTTTTAAAGTGCAGCTATAAGAACACGGTGATATCGTGAGCCTTGAGCTGCACTGGCTCCTAAGGGACACTGCACATTTCCCCCAGGCATTTTAGGCATTTCTAATTTTTTCTTGCTTTCTCTAAATTGAATATAAATAAAAATAAATTTCTACCTGGCAAAATGTTTTGAATGTAGTTGAGATGGCTACCTTTTGTTAATTATTGGCTCTATACTTTGTTTTTAGTTTCTTTTTCTGTTTTGAAATATACCCCGAAAAATGAATTAATCGGGAACTATTTTTGGAGTAGTTGTAGAACTTTATTCCTCTTGCTAATATTTTTAATTTTTTAATTGTTGTTCTCATAGCTCTTGTTTTCTTCAGTTTAATGGTAATTAACCATATGTAATTAAATAAGTCACACTTACAAATTACATTTATTAGTTATGGTCACTCATGTATAGCATCATGTATGAAGTAACAAAAAAAAAACCGATTTCCAAAGCGATACATGACGTGGTGTGTCTGTGGCACACTTTGACCATGAACAGAATTAATATTTTGTTGCAGACCTACTTAATTAGCATATAATTAATTAATTACTTTGAAATTTATTCAAAATAAACTTGTGTACAATTGTACATTATCTTTTTTTGTGCAATTAAGTTTCTTTAGCAGGAATGTTGAAACGACACGCAAATATTGGGAATCATAATATTCATGTGGATGGTAACCGTAGTAGTTGGGTAAAATAACTACACCCTAATAACATATTTAATTAATTCATTTTAATTATTTGTGTACAACAAATAAGTTGTCTAAATTGGATAAAGTATACACTTATCTTATGTGTGTGAATGAAATTTGAGCTCTCTAGCATTATACTTTTGAAGTTATGAAGCTCTAAAAGTTTAGCCTTTTCACCCTTATTTTGTGTTGTAACTCTTGGGATCTCAAACCGCCTGGCTCCTCAACAGCCGGCACCACCTGTGACCCATCGGTACTCTTGTGGCATAACTTTGTTATTAGAAATCCCAAAACCCGGGATTCTTATTTTAAAAGAAGCAATGAAAGGCAACAAGATAAAACCACAATTATTGACATATTAGACTAAGGGAGTACTAGAAACAACCAGCGATACCTGAAAAAAAAAGGCAACGTTTTTGAAACAAAACCCACCCATATTGGGGGACCAGTTTTTGACTGCGACCGTCTGCCTTTTCGTAACCCCGAAAATTGTGATGTATGCGATATCAAAATCATCAAACTATTGTAATTTGAAGTAAGGCAACACGAGCAAAGCCAGATAATAAGGGTATATTATCAACACTATGCATTGCTTACTTGTTAAGGTCAGTAAAAAATGACAAAAAAAGAATTTCTTAGGCAGCAAAGGACAACAAAAATGTGGGTTGTTTAGGGTTAGGTGTTTTAGTCGGTGGGAAATACTTGTTTAGGTGCATTTCGGGAAGTACATGTTCACGCCTCATATCCCACCTTTGAATACAACTGTCCCCGGGTGTGACATGAGTAAAAAGAAAGATTATTATCCTACATGTACAAACTATTACATTTAGTTCGAGAGGAGTTTCCAACACAAATACCATACCGGGAGTGCAAACATGGGTCTCCTTTTCAGCATTTGGATATAAATTTGACCCATTTTTTCTGCCAATTTTGGTATAGCTAGGGTCGGTTTCAGATTTTATAAAATTTTAGAAAATAGGTCAATTTTCTTCATCGGATAAAAAGGTCTTCTACCAAAAACGTTGGAAGGAAAAATTAGTTAAATGTCCTCATTCTGAGGCCAAAATGTCCAAATTTGCTAAAAGGTAACATTTTGAGGGAAAAAGGAAAAAATGGCAAAATTTGGGTTTAAATTTGGCCCAAATTTGCAATCTCGGGTATAGCTATGGGTCCCAGTTTGGCGCAAAAAAAATGGGATAGCTATGTAGGTCCTACGTCCAGACTCGTGCGAGGGCACGTCCCTACCCAAACCAAACTTGAGCCCCCCAGATTTAGTCAAAATACACAAACACAAAATTCCTGTGGTGCGGTTTGAATGTTGTCAACCAAGTCAGAAAGTAACTTAAATAAGGTACAAAATAAATTAAAAACTTGACCAATACATCATCTGGAGATGCATAGCCTTACAAATCTCGCGAGGTTGATGCTCAAATTTTCCATTTCTTTTCGGGAAAAACAATTACAGGAGGTAAAAGCAGAGTTGTGTACATCTGTTTTCACCTCTCCAACAGTGACAAGAATAAACATAATAAGCCGCAGAGCTCCTATTTTGATAACCAACATTGATAGCAATTGGTGATCACTGGTCCTATGGTAACAAGGTGTAAAGCAAATATTGCCTAGTAACATAGTGATTGATGTGTTTTGATTGTATTCTCAGGCCGTGCTTGTAACCTTGCTTGCTCGGATGAAATATGCAGTCCATCAGTAAATTGCACTGGCTTCCAGGCACCGGCTTCGTACTCAGCAGAGATTGGGACCACCACTATTCAACAAAAACCTAATGTGGATCGGAGGAGGTACAGAAACACTGGTCACAAGGATGAGAGGCTTATAAGGTAATACTGTTCTCATAATGCTTTATTTTTCATTCATGAGTACGGTAGTAAATTTAGCCTTAATTTCTTTTATGAATCAGCTCCAAAGGAGGTTTGACTAATTAAAATAGGCACCAGCAGTGAGACAGATTCTTCACACAAGCAAATGTAAAAACGCCCAAATAGCATGCCATGCACGGTTTACTATCACATTCAAAGGGACATGGCACCATATTTTAATACAATGAAAATTCAATGGTCTATTATGGAAATTACTTTTTTATTTATATTAAGTATTAATATTAGATCCTCAAAAGCGTTGCCTACATTTTGCATTATCAGATTGTGAAGCCTGTATATATCAAAAATTGGTCTACTTTGAGGGTCCAAAAATGTCTGGGGCAGAAGACAGTAAGTGTGCATATATCGGGGGTAGGTACTGACTTTTGCATTGAAGTTGGAATTTGAACTTCTGTCAACAGTTTTGGTTAGAGGCGAGTATTTGGGGCTTATAAATTGAATATGTATGTGTTGAGTCTTTTACCAGGGCCGAAAGCCTTGTGTTGTGTTTTCGTGTAGGAAAAAGGCGGATTTTGAAGAAGTTGATGGCAAGTATTTCAAGAATGAAGTACATCTACAGACGTTTTATATAATTTAATATAAATCCTCAAGATTAGGCTAATAAGACTATGACCAAGACAAACATATCCTATTTCTAGTTGGGATAATTGGAATCATGCACTATGGCAATGGCAAGCTGCACCACAGCTGGTTTTTTAGACTGAATTACTGTACTGACCCTAGTCCTAGTCCCCCCCTGTTTTAAACCTAAAATTAGCCTGATTTTAGGGTGTGGTTTCTACATGGGATCGCCTCCTACCCATGAAATGCACAAGCACCAAAGGCAAGCCTTTATTAACTAAACTAAACTGCGCATTTCTTGCGAGAAAAATGAGACAAATAAATGCACGTGCACTGAAATTTGAATGCGTCTAATGCACGAGCTCCATAGGAGTGCATTGGACAAGTCATCAATTTCGCGTCAGAGTGTATTGTTTTGTCCCATTTTTCGATCAAAAGTAAATACCGCAGTTATAACCTAATTCATACACCCAGAAACAAAGAATTGCCGTAATTAAGTAATAAAGAGTAGTTTTAAAATGTTCCATTTTCAAAACTTAAAGCAATTTACCACGATAAAAATAAATCAGTCCTGCACGACGCACACGACGTTTGAAAGCACCAAACGCAGTAGAGTGCAACTGGAACATTTTCCAATCCACTCGCCTTGCATTCACGTATTTGATAACAACTTCACCTATGTGCTGCTCTTTATTTTAAAATATGCAGAGTGTATGAATGCCAATATTTTCTGGGAAGATTAGAATTTCTAATAATTGAAACTAAGCTTTTTCAATATCAGACGATCTTTGTTGGCAAAAACAAAAGAACCATTAATGAAAGAATGTACTTGGGAGAAGGTTCATTGTCTAAATACGCTCAGACAGTAAAAATCCGTGGATCAAATGAAAAAGTGGTACAATTTTCAATCGGCCATAACTCGTCAATATGTGTCCTTCTGGAAAGTATTTTTGGGTGTCAGAAACCTAATAAATGAATTTTTCAGGGTGTATTAAGTTGTAGTATGGTTTTTATAACTCTTTTCTCTTTGTTAATAGAGGGTTGCTTTGAGGATGTGCTTTTTTGAGACACCCGGTATCTGATTAAAGGCTCTGTTCGGTGATAGAGATATAGTTATAGAATGCAAACCACACCATTTTGAATATTATAAAACAGTGGTGTGTTGGTTATTTCAATACTCCGTCACACCGTAGTAACCATTCACTTCTTTAACGTACACGACTTTAAAAAGGGCAATTTCCTTTCAGTTTGATTCAGTACACGCATTCTTAGTAACTCAAACTTTCAAATGGCCGTTTTTGTGTCGCCTGAACCGGATGTTCATGGAGGCACCATAACTAGTCCAAATTTCTGTGTGTCCGACCGTCCGTATGTCCGTCCGTATGACTCGGTTAACCTTTTCAAAATGCTCTCCAGGCTAACCGTTATCCCCGATTTACTTCAACTTGATGAGGATTGATAATGCGATGGCTCCCGAATATCATGTTGTAGCTTTTGGCTGCATTATTTGCATATCATGAATTTTACTAGCTTATTGCATATTTTCAAGACATTTCGGTTAACCCCCTTTTTTTTTTGCAATTGCTCTTGATGATAACGCTAATCCCGATTTCATCACACTTGGTTAGGGTGCTAGGTGAGGTGCAGTCGTCCCCAGTATGAGAAATCGGTTTCTGTGTTTGCACTTATGCATGCTGGTCACTGGTGCTCAAGATAGCAGATTTGTAATGCATACTTTTGAACAACATTTTAAAAATCAAATTTACGCAACTAAATAGTTCCTTCTGAAAAACCCACAAATTCATCTGCAGGTGATTTGAACTGTAATGTACCCATTGTTTTTTAAAAAGATATTTTGTTTTAACTTTAAACAGCCGACAGACCCTATTTCAGAAGTTTTTTAAAAAGTTTAACAACCCGTTTGTACAATATATCTTTAATGGTTTTATAAATTTTTAATGATGCCAACCTTGCTACAGCACATTATATATTACTATGGAACGGGTACATAAATAAGAAATTCCGTCACTTCAAAACACCAATTCATGAATTTGCTGATTGTTTATTAAAAACAATGGATGGGGGGTTAGCAACTAGGTCTCGTTGTGAAAAAAATTAAAACGCCTTGTAACTTAACTAGGCTGTGTTGTGTTACTGATTTGCTATGACCAACACAAAGCAGGCCAGGTGAACCAAGTTAATCAAGCATGCCCCAGGCTTCACCTGTTTTTCAAAACCGGCGCAATTGTGGTGCACTGACCGCAGGCGAGTATATGAACCTTGCAATGTATAGCGACGTTTAGTGTAATCGAAAATTTTTGAAATGTTTTATAGAGTTTTGGTAAACATTTGGATGTGACTGAATGTATTTACCCTAATGAAGGTAGCGCAAACAGAAGCTTGCAGTTTATGTCAACATACAGTTGCAAATAATTCACGTTAAGTAAAAACAAACAGGGGGTATATGGAAAGGGGGGGGCATGTTCTGACTTAAAAATGGTACATTTTAAAATTGTCAATTTTTTGGTTCAAGAATAAAATAATCTGATGTCATTTTTCGGAAAATGACGATGAGTTGAATTTGTCATTCAAAATCAAAATTAAATCGTCAACTAACTTATAATAAGACTATAATTACTTCAAACCTTAACCATGTTTGATTCTCGATCGTAAAGTTTGTTCGGCCATGTAACTGATTGGACTAAACTCTCGCATGAACTGGATCATCAAAACAGAATCGGGCGCATGACTTCATTATCGAGCTACCAAGCGACTCACTGAGTGTGCCAGAATATTATGTGTAGCTTTTGACTGCATTATTTGCTTATTCAGATATTAATTGTCTTTATATGGGGCCGATCAAAATGATAAACCCTCATTCCCCAAGGATGTGTGGCAAGTTATCTGAGTTACGTAAGGTTTATAGATGTAACGTGGTGGAAGGAAGTGGGTTAAAGAGTTCTCAACCTTATCACATTTTGGGCATATTCGGACCAAATTACATAAGCAAATGACTAATTATATGCAAAAATCAGTGTAATCGCTATATTTTTGAAACGGTAACATCGGTTATGCCAAATTCCTTTCCTTCACTGCCGAAACCCATTATGGTGCCCTCTTCTTTGCCATTGAAGTTCCTGTACAACTGCTGCGTGGTATGCAAATGACTAATTAAATATGCGTAATTGCTAGAAACAAATCGCTACAAATGGTACATCGGATATCTGAAATTCCTTTTCTACATGAAAAACTACTAACCCATACATCTTGTGTGTGAATCATATAGAGGGGGCAAGGGTGGGTTGTTTGGGAGTGGGCATGGTGGTGTGTTGTGAGTTGTCAGTGTGGGGTGTTAGGGGGATTGACAGGGTGGGGTTGTTTGTTTGAGGGGACATGGGTGGGGGTGTTGTGGAGGGGACGGGTGGGGTGTGGAGAGGAGGCCTTTGGAGTGTTGGGAGAGGAAAGGGTTGAGGGGGTTGGGGGAGGGGCAGGGTGGTGTTCTTGTGATGTGGGGTACACGTCTGGGAGGGTTTAGGGTGCACAAATCGGGAGGGGTCGGGTGATGTGCGCTGGTGGGGTCGGGTGGTGTGGCCGTTGGGGTAGGGTGCGTCGGGAAGGGTGGGGTGGTTCGGAGGGGCGTGGTATCTCTGTGACCCTTGTGTGACCTTTGTGACCTTCCAGTGACCTTGGTGCTTCTTGTGACCGTTTTTGACTTCATGTGACCTTTGTAAGTCCCATGGTGACGCCTTGTGACCCATGTGAACCTTGGTGACCTCATGTGACCTTGATGACCTTGTGACCTCATGGGACTTTGGTGACTTGGGTGTGAGCTGTGACCTTCGTGACTTCTATCTTGGTGACTTATGTTTGACCTTTGTGACCCCCATTTGACCTTGGGACCTCATGTGACCTTGAGACCTCATGTGACCTTGATGACCCTCATGTGACCTTGGTGACCTCATTCACCTTTGACCACTTCACAAATCAGTGTGCCGGGGTAGGGTCACCTCGTTGGGTGTCAGGGGGGGGAGGTGCGTCGGGGGAAGGGTGCGTCCGGGGACGGGTGCGTCGGGGAAGGGTACATTGGGGGGCAGGGTACATCGGGGGGGCAGGGTGGGTTGGGTGGGGTGACCCTCATGTGACCTAGGTAACCTCATGTGACCTTTGTGCCCCATGTGACATTTGTAACACTTTCTCTCCCGTGCATTTTTGGTTCTTTTCTAATCCTATTTGGCAAACTTATCATAAAACAGTGATCGCGCAACCAGTGCGACACTTGTGTTTCGAGAACCGCCTTTGTCTCAGAACTAGCATTTACGCTGATTCGACATTAGGCAGAACCCACGACGATAATTACCAATTTTTTGGACTCATTTTAAAAATTAGCAAAGGTCAGCAAAAAAAAAAACAAAAAAAACAAATACCTAAAATAGTCCACACCTGTTTATTTATACAGAAAGGAGGAAAGTAAAAGCCAAAAACACATAATACAAAAATTACAATGCCAAATGCTTCTGGACAAACCTCTGGGGGACTGAAGTTATATTAAGACATGTCAGTCCAATCAATCAATATCATAGAAACATACGCGGATTTAGGGTTAGGGGGGGGCGCACGCGGCGCGCGCCCCCCTATTTTTTGCCCCAAACGAAAGGGCGCCGGTGCCTTGTAGATGTAGAAAAGTGCCTTTTTGCCGCACAGGGCGCCGTGTATATCTAGGAAAATGACCTTGGTAGGGCGCCCTTGGCGACACAAGTGGTAAAATTTTCCTGCAAACGCAACTAGTCTTAGACCCAATTTTTTTTTATACACACTCGTTTTGAAATCAATTAAGAGCAGTGGGGTTATCTTTCTTTGGTTGCGATGTTAACCTAACTAGACTGGCTTGAACAATGTCGGCGTCGTCCCTCAACCCCCCCCCCCCCCCCCCCCCCCCGCTCGTTCAAGAATTGTCCGAACCAAGTGAAAAAAAGTTGGGTCTACCCGCAGAGGCTGAAGCGAGCCGCCAAAAATTTTAAAAGCGAAAGTGACGGGGCGCAACCCCCCCCTATTGGAGAATTCCATAGATCCAAAGACCCCTAGACTATATCAACCCACCCATTTTTTGAACAGCACTGCTGAACTTTGAGATGGTATCCGTAGCAATGCAATTTAAGTTGTTCATTAGTTTGCAGACTTGAACATCATTGCATCAATGACGGACTCCATGCTAATATCATTGTGTACAACAACACTCCCGGGGGGGGGCCACTTGTATTCAAGATGGATAGATTGTTAACAAAAAAAAAATCCGTAAATTAAGGGTTCTCCTTTTTCCAACAAGGCGATGTACGCGTACATTGATTAGGGTGTCAAAAACAGCAAATAGGAAAAAGGGTAAGGTTTTTTTTTGTAAACCCCTGAAATTGTGGGTATGATTCGTGACCAGAAAACATGTAAAAATGTCTCCTTTTCCCAACAGGCAATGTACGCGGCATACATTGATTAGGATGTGCAAAATAAATATGGAAAAAAGGGTATGGTTTTTTTTTGTAACCCTGATTATGATGTACGCATATCAATTCCTAGCAATATTATAAATTGTAAGTAAAGCAACATGAGCAAAGCCAGATAATAAGGGTAATATTATCAACAGCAATTGCATTGCCTACTTGTTTGGGGTAGAGAAATTTACAAAACCTTTTTTATGGTAGCAAAACATACAAATGCCTTGTTTAGGGTATGTTTTTTTTTAGTCGGCAATACTTGTTTAGGGTAATTTTTTTTTAGTCGGAAATAGCTTGTTTAGGGTATGGTTTTTTAGTCGGAAATACTTGTTTATGGTATGTTTTTTAGTCGGAAATACTTTGTTAGGGTATGTTTTTTAGGGTCCGGACTACTTATTTAGGGTATTTTTTTTAGTCGGAAATACTTGTTTAGGGTGCATTTCCGAAGTCCATGTTCACGCATCATATCCACCTTTAGGGTGCTTCAGAAGTCCTATTCACGCATTCATATCCACTTCCCCCCCCCCCCCCCCCCCCCCCCCCCCCCCGCTAACACAACTGACAACTTTACATATCATATTCTTCCTATAAATGCGCCCGGGCGGTGCATTTTCAAAAGGGAGGGCCTTTAATACAGTCAAAATGGAAGGTCAAAAATCCGTAAAATCACCTTACACACCTTCTTTTTCGCTGATTACCATAATACAAAATGAAACAGCAGGGGAACACTGTTTTTGCACCTCCCGAGGTCAAAGTTCCATACTATTACTAATTAAACTATTACAACTGTGGACAACAGCGATTATGATAGATTACGACAGTCCCGCAACCATTAATCATGTAATTTAGGTAGGCTTAACTCATTTTCTTGATTTTTTTTTTATCCAAAAATCATAGGGGCATTTATTAGAGCCGGGGCGTTTATTAGGAACAACACGGTACATAACACCTTTCTATCTCAATTTTAAAACACACAACACAAAAAATCTACAGCAACTGAAATTGTATTCCCTTTGGCTAGACACAGTTGAGGTATGTGGAAGCAGGGATACACCCAGGCCTGGACCTTGGAATGCGGTGGATCTAGGGGTTCATTCATGGATGTTCATGAGTAACGCTTGTTTTGGCCCGAGGGCAGGCCGGCGCCGGGTGTCGCGAAGCGACCCCGCCGGCCTGCCCGAGGGCCACAACAAGCGGTTACTCATGAAAATCCATGCATGAACCCCTTCACCACTCATTAATTTTGCATTTTTGTACCTTAATCCCTCGAAAATCAGCTGCAAAGTCACTCCTTTCATGTCATTTTTTCGTCTTCTTCACACCAATAAACAGCACAAGCGATGTATCAAGTGGAATGTTCCATTACAGAATAGGGGTGTGCTTCGAATGTGCCCTAACCTGCAAAATATGCAAAGCATGTTTGTGTTTTATTCAACACATACTTCCGAAAAATACATTATTTTTAATTAACAGTCAAGTATAGTGGGCTTCATATTTATTTTGAGGCAATAATAATAGCCGTAGCAACCATGCTCATTTTACACCATAGTCTACCTTTTTCTACATGCCTACCCCAAAAGTGATCCGAATCGATTACTGCAGGGCAATAAAAGTTGTTTATGACCGGCTCACAACCAATCACAAACGCGTAAATCTCCTAATGATGTTGAACTCTGCTTTAAAATGGCTAATTTTATGTTGTCGTCTGCAAGAATTGCAGTAGGCACATATGGATTACTCTAGTCGTATGTCTGTGTGTGGACAATCTATCTGTGTGTATCTGCGGTCAAAATGTTAACTTAATATATTGCATGCCATAATGAGTTCCGTATTAAAAGGGGCTATGATGAAACTTGTGGAAAGGAGGGGGCGGTGGTCGGACAGTTGGTGACCTCATGTGACCTTGGTGACCTCATGTGACCTTTGTCCGGTACCAAAATGTTAACCCTCAAATATTTCATGCTGTGTGATTTTTCTGTAGGGCTACGATGGTGTAACATGGTGGCAGGAGGGTGGTGGGGTGACATGTTGGTAATCTAATGTGACCTTGTTGACTCATGTTACCTTTGTCCCTTTCAAAAACCGTGACCGGCAGATGACATATTTATGATTTTTTTGCAAACCCCATGGTGCTTGCACTGCCTCTGCACCCCGGCTGGTAGGTAGGCGGGTGAAGGCATGTATTTTTTTTTTTTTAAGAAAGTAATATCATGTAAAATATAACAACTTAAGTCTCCATTGCCCTCAGTTACGTAAGAAACTAAACAGTAAGAACTAAACAAGGGTCATGGGTTCATGGAGGAGGTAATTAATGTTCATTTCATTTTAGGGTTATTAAACAATACATTGTAGCCCTAA
This sequence comes from Ophioderma brevispina, assembly GCA_023653785.1. Classification (NCBI taxonomy): domain Eukaryota; kingdom Metazoa; phylum Echinodermata; class Ophiuroidea; order Amphilepidida; family Ophiodermatidae; genus Ophioderma; species Ophioderma brevispina. The sequence goes on from JAMKCH010004523.1 coordinate 248,070, forward strand.
GGCTAAATTACATGCACAAGATACAGATTAACAAGGTATATAAACAACCTTAAACAACCATTATAAAACATAACAAATATCATACGTGAAGTGTGAAAAACTTTCTGAAATTTTAAAAATTAAGGTTATAAAAAGAATTATTAACTTTATGCACGCAATTAGAATCCACCAAATTCATTGCACTATAACTCACAGTATCTGCATGCACTCTCAAACACAATTTTGAAATCATCAAACTGAAATACATACAAATCACACTCACTCATCACTCACGTCACTCACTCACTTCACTCATCACTCACTCACTCACACACACACAAACACTCACACATTACAATCTCACATACGCAACCCTCACCCAAACTCGCTCACTCACTCCTAATCACATCACTCACAACACATACTAATTTTCTCAATCCCACAAACGCAATTAAATTCATTCACAGAAACGCCCATATTATAATTCATATCCATATATACATTATCACCTCACGTCCACAAATTACAATGGGAATATAAACGGAAATGTTTCGCTAAAAACACATAAATTTGGCACAGCAACCACGGTTTAAACGGTACATTAAAAAGTCAAGTATTCAAAAAAAAAAAATCAAACCAGAAATCTGGTATGCCATGAATTTATAATGATTTGTTATGCACTTGATCTTCAATAGACTTGTTATATTTCTTAGGGAATTATTTGCACCTTGTCTTTAACCTGTTTGGTAACCAATCTCTAAACATGTTGAATTATATTAAATCATCAACACCATTTAAGGCTCAGGATACGACCTCAGGGAGATCCGTGCGCACAGCACTGTTGAATTTAGCACGAAACCCCAAAGGACCAAATTTTGTTCCCTGAGAGTAAAACACCTTTAAGTATGACATATCAGAAAGGCCGGTTTTTGTACCGCAAAAGCATGGCATTGGGAATCTTTTGTTCAAAAAACTGTACGCCCATGGAATCACTGATGACCGTGCGCCTAAGCCCAGAAGATCTTTTATAACAATTATGGTTAGTAAATCAAAAGCCTTGTGTTATAACAATGGAACTTGACTCCGTGGAATATCTGCATGAGAACATAAATTGTTGATGAGTTTGACCAGATATGACATGTTGACACTCCCTTACGATTACCATAATGATTATGATCTAACTTATCCTCGATATAAGACAGAATTCCATCTGTAACAAACGTTTCTGCCAATCTGGCATGAAATGATTGTTAATGATACAGGGCGCACGCAATGCGTCCACGATGGGGTGAGTACTTTTAGGGCAAGGAATACCACAGCCTTTTTCGATTGGGAAGAACTACCCCAATTTGGTTGAAGAACTATATTTAGGAGATTTGTGAGTGGTTACTGAGCTCATAGCAAAGTCATGGATTAGGCAGCTGGAATTGCCATCTGCCGTCCCCCTGCGTTACACCTGTTTAATTTACTTTTTAACTTGATATAAACTTCCAATTCGATAAATGTATAGGACATGAGGTAAGGTGCCGTGATGGTAAGAGGGAAGGGAGGATAAAGCCAAAATGGCAATTTCAGCAATGAGCAAATGTTCGTATGGATACTGTTAGCAACTTCATCATAATCTGCAGGATCGACACCTAAAGCTCAGTCACACAGCCATTTTTGCTAGGAAAACCACTTCCAGACTGCCCTCCAGATGGTGCGATGGCCAATTTTCGAAAAATCGTGAGCAGTTTGGGGTCGCTGCCTAAGGCAGGACGAACATAGGGACACTTTGTACCACGGTGTGTAGTCGGGTGTGTTGATGTCTGTTGTTGATTGTATTGTTGATGGTCCTGTGTGAAAAGGGTTACATTTGTATGTAAGTCTCCACATACTTTGATGGATTAAACCAAACTTGGGTCACAGGTGCAACATGGCATCCCCCCACTTGTTGATGAGTCAAAGGTCACATGCCCAGGTCAAAGTAATGTGAGGTCAAGTTGTAAAATAGGCTGAAATTTAAAAGTGACCTCATATGAAAAAGTTGAAGTTCAATGGAACCAAACGATGAATCATAGGTGCAACATGGGAGCCCTCATTTGTTGATGAGGTCAAAGGTCACATGCAAGGTCAAAGAAAGGTCATGTGAGGTTCAAGTTGTAAAATAGCCTGAAAATGTAAAATGACTCATTGAAAAGTTGTGAAGTTCAATTGGAACCAAACTTGAATCATTGGTGCAACATGAGGATCCCTCATTTGTTGCTGAGGGTCAAAGGTCACATGCAAGGTCAAAGGTCATGTTAGGCCTATCATTCACTAACGCGACGGCAGGCGACACAAGCGGTCCGCAGGAGCCGATGTATTTTCTTTTTCATGTGTAGTTCTGGCAAGGTTGGGCCTGTTTGTGCAGGCGTCTGTAGTTCTTCCCCATTATTTTGCTAGAAAACCGCTTCCAGACTGCTCAAGACTGGTGACGATTGGCCCATTTTTTCGAAAATTGGCAGTAAGTTTCCTTTTCAGGTGTATAGTGTTGGCCAAGTATGGGAATGTTCCTGTACGTCTTGCTGCCCAGTCTTGGCTGTGGGCGGGAGCCCGTGGCAAATTGAAAAAAACCCGCACGATTTTTTCTGCACTTAAAAACTTGTGGCGGGGTTTTGGAATCGGGAAGGGAAGGTCGGCTTGAACACTTATGAGCGGTTTGGGAACGGTAGCCGATGAGTTGGTGGCATCATGAGTGGTTTGTGTGCAGTGGGAAAGTGGTCGTCAATGATTCTGCTCCAAGCGGGAGAGACAATGCAAGCCAACTGGAATATGTTGGATCGGCGACTAAACTCGGCGCACTACAGAAGATAAGTCGTCGACTTGCAGTCTTGACAGCCATTGGGCTGTCGTGGTAAGGTCTGTGACTGATTGGGAGTGAACAAGTAACATGCTTGATCGCCTACGGCTCGGCGATTGAGCATCTTTTTGTCTTGTAATTTGAACAAGACTGCAGGGCTTGGAAAAGAATGTGGCTTGTTAGGTGGAAGAGGTTGGTCGAAGTATCTGTTTGTCTTCATGGGACGGGACCTATTCTGCGTCAACCAACTCGGTGACCCATCGCGAGCAGTCTTGACAGCGACATGTCGCAACTTGTGTCGTCGTTTCAAGGTCGGAGACTAATCGGGGACTGAACAAGTGGCGTCGCCAATTAATCATGCTGGATCTTGTTGATTCCATGATGCTGTCGCCTACTACTCGGCGTTTCAGCATCCATTGTATCGTTGACGACGGGGAAACTGACAGACGAAATCATCCCTGGTCGGATAAAAATGGTAAATTTTGCAAGTGTTGAAGAGACGTATCCGATTTTTGAAAAAATTCAGTCTTGTGTATTCGGGAAGTGTTGGGTCGGGAGCTGTCATCTGGTGTGACCATACCTTTACCTGTTGGGGAGCATTGTTGGGTTGGGTTACTACCAGTAGCCATGAGTTAAATTTCACGGTACATGAATCGGGGTTTTTATTTTTTAAGTTTGGACACGAGTACGATAATAGTCTTTCTTTGTGCTGAAAATTTTTTGGATTATCTTTATTCCTTCTTTCCACCTTACTTAACCATGCAGTAAATACTTTCTGCCGCATTTTGTAACCTTTTGATTTCATCAGTTATCCCCAAGGTTATCTAGTGTATGTTAATTTTGACAGATGCTTGTTGGAAAATGATCCACTATAGCTTGTATTTAGCTAATCGTAAGTTATGTTCATGAAGTGATCATTTTGCCTGGTATACTGCATAATTTTTTGTGTTTTGATGGTGTGTTTAGTTTTGAATGCTTAAAGGTGCAACATGAATTTTTCAAGTCCATCCATATTTTCTGTGATATTTAGGAATTTCATATAGATAGATTAGACATTCAATAGTTCCTACCTTTATTTGGCTACAGAATAACTTCAAATGAAAACAAAGGTGATTTGTATATTCAATTAAAACATTGCTGAATTTCGTATTTGCCCTAACAAAATTATAATTTCACAATTTTGGTACCAAAGAAACCGTCTCAGATTAATCCTTTAAGATGAGATATTTTTAGTTGAAAGCTTTACACCAGTGCGAAAATCAGAATTTTCATAGGTTTTCGGGAACCTTTACTGTGCAAACTCTTGTTGCACCTTTAAAGGCACTATCAGTGATTTGCTAAGATCAGAAAAATTTAAAAAATATCAAAATCAGATTTTTGCAGTCTGTAACAATAATAGGTATCTTAACCTACCTTACCAAGTTATAAGCCCTAAAGCACCCTAATTAGACACAAAATCAAGATATGTTTGTCAACTACAACCCCGGGGGCCACTTGTATTCAATTAAGGTGGATATCATGCTCGTTTTTGGCCTCCCAAAACGTACCCTAAGCTCGTATGTCACTTGGCAGGAAACCCCTAAGCACGTTTTTTTGGTTATTTTTGCTACCCTAAACAGGTACTTTGGGTTGAATTTGCTACCCTTAACAATTGTTTTTGGTTTACTTTTACTCATCTAAACAAGTTAATTTGGCTACCAATTTAAAAATACACCCTAACAAGTATTTGACATTATTTTGCTACCCTAAACGAGTACATTTATCAATGCTTTACCTTTAACCCATACACTGAACCAGGCTATTGTCTCTTATTGTAACTTTATCCGAAAAAGGAAACTTTACACAATGATTCAAGTTTTCGTGTATTTTATTTCACTCTTATGTGTAAAGCATCAATTGCGCATTATTTAGGTCCTAATAAGTTGTTGAAATTTAAATCCATTACATTAAATTTTCAGTCCTTCGTAAGTGTCCCTATTTCTTTGGAATTAATGAGTCCCTTGTCCGGATGTCGTGATTGACAGGGTTTTTCTGCAAATTCAAGCCACTTCATTGAACTACAACCCGTACTAATATTCATGGCCTTATATTAAAAAAAAAAAAGAAGATTGAAGCATAGTAGACACCCTAATTCCGTTTCTATACGCATATGCTTGGTACGCTCGGTCATAGTGAATACGTCAAAAATAAAATGAAACTCTAAGACCTATAGGACCTTATATGTGTATGAGACATGACGACATAGAGACAATAAGCTACTAAGGCTAGTATAATGGTTAAAATTACTCGGGAATCTCTCATGAAATCGGAGAAAATTTGGGAACAAACCCACTATTTTCCGCAGCATTTTAATGTGATTTTTACAAGTTTCAATATCAACACCTAAACCGTTTTTTCGATGTAAAAGCATACCCTATTTGCATTTTTGATGATTTTGATATCCCCCCCCCCTAAACAGTGTACGCGCGTACATCGCCTGATCTAAAAACAAAAACGACCCGAATTAAAGCTTTTTGTCACACGAGCATATATCCACCTTGGAATACAATTGCCCCCCCCCCCGGGACTACAACACATAATTCAATCTTTGAACACTGTTGTCAACTTGTTCTCTTCTTTTCTTTTTAAATTTTCACAGAATTCTACAGACTTACCCTTCTATTCAAGCTGTTCCTGCAATATTGTGACTCTGTCGGTGAATCACTATAGTGGCTTTAAAAGTGCATTTTTTATATTTACCAAATTGATCTGACTTGAATATCCTTGGCCCCATATACCCATTTTTGTTTCATGAAAAGTGTAATGTGTGACTGTAACTTAAAGTAGTGAGTATATTTAAACTTGTGTTTGTGATTTTTAAATGATATACCTAAACATAACATCACACACAAGCAAAGTAGATGGTGTGGTGGGTGTGTGGGATGTGTTTTATTTTTTATTTTTTTATCAAGCACAGTGTGTTTTTAAATATCCTGTATTTTTTTAAAAATCCAATATGAGCATTTTCATTTCCTTACATGAGGCATATACCTCTTTAACTGCTGGATGCTGAACTCACAAGAAAAGGGTGGCAAATACAGATTTGGTACTTGCAGTGAAGAATTGTAGCAAAAATTTTGCAATTTCCTGTTCAAACAATTTCTGGATACCTGCATCAAAATTACAGATGCATGACTTTTTAATTGCATCAAAGGTTAAATATCAACTGAATTTCCTTAATTAGTTTCCCCAAATAAGCCTTTCAACACCTTATGCAAAAATTGCTTTCCACTTCACCTTGGGGATTTTGTGGTACAAGAAAATGAATCGTTATGCATTACTCGCAAAGGTGGCAAACTGACTGGTGAATGTAATGTGGTTCATGTACAATTCAACATATGAAATGTACTTAACACCTTTAAAGGTGCAACAAGAGATTTTGAGCCACCCAATTTGTGTCATATGCAGTAATTTCATATAGATTCTAGACACTCAATAGATTTCTTACCTTGTATGGCTACAGAAATGTCTTAAAGGAGAGAGAAAAAAGGTGATTTTATTGCTTATATTTCAATATACACATAGGCTGAAATTTTGTATTTGCTCCTATACAAAAATTTAGAATTGCACAATTTTTTGTACCAAAGAAGCATTTCCCACTTAACCCCAACCCTGACGTCGGTTTCTAGCCCGGAGAACTGAAGGAGTGAAGGAAGAGGGGAACAAGCAAAATTCGCAATTAGGTTGGGATTCGAACTCAGGTCCCTTTCCTGCCCCCAGCCCCCTGACCCTGGGGAATATTAGCACTCACGGCATGTCGCTGGCCCAGCCAGCGATTTTGTCCCATCTGATTCTTGTTTTTGATGACGTCATCGCTAATTTCTGGACTTAGTGCATTTTTCTCAATTAACACAGTGAGTTTTGGTGAGATTTAGCTGGGCTAGGGTTAATCCTTCAGAGGGGATAGGTTTGATTGAACGCGTTAGAACCAGTGCAACAATCAGAATTTTCACATTTTGTTTAAGGAACACCGCTTATTTGAAATCTCTCGTTGCAACTTTAATGCAAGGGCACTGCATAGTGTAATATTTTAACCTGAACTAAACTATTATGCACTAGCACTGTATGAATTAAATAAAGAATATTTGTATCATAACCTTTTGACCCTGGATTCTGTATAGGTTTTTACCCATTAAGGTGATTGTTGTGTTTTGCCATCGTGTTCATCTACTTGATATGAGACCTGACACTTGTATACACTGGGCACCAAGTATTATGGGAAACATCTTAATGCAACAGTTTTGATGCTAGATGCGATAATGCCATAGTGCAACCCCTATTCACTGCTGTGCTAATTTTGATGGTTAACAATTAAAACGGTGGGAATGGAATGGATTTGAAGCTGCAATTTCAAGGGAAACAATGAGAAAAATACGGCCTTTCAGGTATTCCAAATTGATACTACCGAGGACCTGCATTCTCTGAAAAGCCACTGCCCGAAGACTATCTTGTTTGACTCAATTAAATGCATTTTAGTCTGATTTCAAATTAATGTTCATGAAAATGTGAATTTTGATTTTTATTATAAAAAATTGAAAATATTTTTAACTTTGAGGCTGGTATTTCTAACAGAAGAGTATGGCTGTTTTCTGAAAGGTAGTCTAACTTTAGTCCTGGGTTTAACCAGGTTAGTCCTACAGGAGTGGACCTTATTTTCCTTCAATATACTGTGAAAGTTAATGTGTTCCGGCTCCTCCATGACGAATTTTCTACCTGTTACGCACATTTTTCGAGTAATGGTTGGAAGGAATAAAGGTCCATTCATGTAGGACTAACCCGTCACAGTAGTCTCCCTTTTCAGCAATACCAGCCTTAACTTTAGACCTGGGCTAAAACCAGGGTTAGTCTTTCATGGATGGACCTTTTTTCCCTATGTTGAAGGTGTGTTGCAATAGGTAGAAAATCTTAATTCAAATGTGATTAGTCGGAACAACCTGTCTATGAGAAATTTCTCACCTCAACCTATTACATCACACCTTATTCAAAGTCATTGAAAGGAAAAGAGTCCACTCATGATTAAATCGTGAAGGACCTGCCAGTGCTCAAGCTGATGTTGCCATTAATTCTTACACTGCCATTAGGAAATCCTCACAATCGGTTCACTTAAGAGAAGATTTCAGTATCTTCCCCACCACGCATTGCTCCCAATTGAGGTTTTTACAGCACTGATGTGAATCATTAGTGGATGAACATGGCTAAATTGACAGTATGATCACAAACTGTATTTTAAAGAGTGGTTTCATCTCTTACAATTCACATGACTACCTTACAAAAACTTCCCATGGAAGCAATGCATTGGGGGAAGCTAACTGATATCTTCTCTGGTTCACTTCCATCTATGTTGCAGTTGTTTAGGTGCACAACCCTATTTTATATTGTAACTACGGTTTCCTGCGCTTCGCGCGGCCAACCGCTAGCTGATTTGAATGAAGCGGTCACTTAACGGGTTGATCACTCTCACATAAAGAGTAAAAATAAGCTAAATAAAAAACAAAAAGAACAAAAACAAAAACTTCAAAGACCTTACAATATTCTTAAAACTTTACTCTGTCTTGCCTGATTATGTTCATAACAAATGGTTGAGTCAAGAGATTTAAAGATTTATGCCCCCTATCTCAAAACATGAGCTATATAGCTATGAAGCCAGCCGTGCTCGACATGACTGTAAATGTGCAAGCAAGGAAAGAAATGCACTCCCAAAAGACCCCTCAGTGGCGTAGCTGGGATAGGGGCTACTCAGTGTTTATGTAGGCCCTAAATGATGAGAAGCCCTCTTGCGGAAGAGGTGAGGCAAAATCAGAGAAATTTTCGAGGGTGGGATCTGAAAAGTCACGTCGTTTGGAGCGACCCTAGATCGAGGACGAATTCCCCCGGACCCGGGCTTGACTCTACCCTGAACCGAAGCCTTTCCCCCCTTAGAATGCTACCAACGCCACATGGCCCGCATGGATTTCAAGGCTAATTGGCGACGAGAAGAGAGAGCCACGTCAGGCTACCGTCCAGCAGCATTGTCAACCCAATGACCATTATATTTTTGAAAATTACTATCGTCATCCAAAGACTCTTATTTTTCGGAACAATTTTGAAGTTTTTCACCCACGATCCTAGCCTGTGCGAAAATGTGCGAATGTTAACTAAGACCCATTTGAAAATCAGTGAATTTCACACAAAAAAATCACCCTTAGGCCTTATGGGTGATTTGGCTTGTTGGCACATTCCCTTATCACCGAATGCTATAGCTTTGAAAGCGCCAGTCTTAAACCTATATCAATCTCATAGGTGTTCCTGCTCGGAGGGGAAATTCAAGTTTTAGTGTTACGCTTCGCGTAAATTCCAACAAATAGTCATTTGAAAAAACTATTTTCAGACTGGAATTCATCCTGATTCCTGATATATAACCAATGCCAGTATTTGTGCACAGAGCTAGATAGAGATGGTGGCATTGCTAATGGTGCCATGTATCAGTTCCTCAGGTGGTACCCCGGGGGGTCAAGTTTTGGTTTGGGTAGGGACGTGCGCGTGCCCCTCCGAGAGTCCTAGGAGTGGGACCCATAGCTATACCATTTTGGTTTTGCCAAAAGAAGGACCCCGCTATATCAGAGATAACAAATTTTGGGCCAATGTAACCCAAATGTCCCAATTTTTCTCAATTTTGTCATTTTAAGCAAATTGTGAAAAATTAAAAAACTGAAACATTTTTAAAAATTTACAAATTTTCCAAAAAAAAAAATTTTTTTGTGTTTCTTGAGAACATTGTTTGAAGAAAAAAACTGCCATGCTATACCCAAATTTTGCAAGAAAAAGTGGGTCATTTGATATACCAGAAGGCTGAACATGAGAAACGACAATCAGTATGGTCATTTGTGTTGAACCCCCCCTTCTTTTTTTTTCTTGAGGGGAGTGGAATTTTTCTAGGGGAAGGAGTAAAATCTTGGGGAAAAAAGTGAAATTTGTGGGAAAAAACAACCCAAACTTTACAAAAGTTTCTTGTACGAAAGGTTGCCATTATCAAAATCCTCCTGCAAAAATCCTGTTGAGCATACCTCATCATCATCGTCAGAATTGCCTTTCGCACACTAGTATATTAACCACGGTGGACTGAAGCTGTCTAAATCAAAATGCAAACGAATATTCATCGACTGACAATAACTAACTACCCTGGTTTTGGCACTTAGCCTACAAAATTGAGATTTGATAGCAAACTTTTTGAGAATTGCAAAGATTAATTTGGAACACAAAAGATTCTTGTTAGCTCTGGTTTGTAATGATCCGGGGCAGGCCGTAGCCAAGGGGGGTGCGGGGGGTGCAACGCACCCCCCCAAAAATGACAAAGGTACGCTTTATGAGTTGAAGTCCGCTTTGTAATGTTAAAGTTTGGCGCCTGCCTAAATTTTGTATTTTCCACAGGGTTTGGTGTACATGTAGATGAATGGAAACCAGCGGTTAATACTATTGCATTATTCATGGTTGGCGTTATTATACTGTTAATTGTAATGTTGTATTGTCACTGTTGGCGATGGATGAGATGAGCCATGACACCATCCATGTCCGTCTGTCAGAATTTGGAACATGTTGATCACCCGCGAGCGCAGCAAGCCAAAAAATTGGTTTGTTGGTAACGCAAAGGTCCACTTCTGGCAAATCCGTACCCCCCCACATAAATTCCTGGCACTGCTATCCGGGTAATTACAACATGATTATACTACTGAATATATACGGGTATATATGCCCCATTAGACCAGTTACATTCCTATGTCACCTCTGTGTTGCCTGCGAATCCATTCCGCAAATCGTTTTATGGCCCATAGTATCATAACTCTAACAATACAATTGCCATGTTTAAGTAGAGTGTCCGCATTTCAAATTGCACGTCACCACCCCTGTAAAAAACCAATAAACTACATTTTGGCGTCATGTTGCAAGAATCGAAATAAAATGTTTAAAATTACAACTTTTACTAAAGTTACCACATAAGATGATTTTGTTTGAACACATAATTTACGAAAAATGTCCCTTTATACCGACATCGACTCCTCTACCCTAACGTACCCTGTTCAGTCCATACTGACAAACCGTAACGCCCCCCCACCTCGTGTAAAACTATACTGTCAGTTTTTACAGTATTTTACTGCCAGAATATTATGTAAAATTACCAATTAATGAATTGCCACTATTAGTTGATATAACCGCCGGTATTTCACATTCAAAACATAAAACTAAACAATTTTGCAGTCGTGTTGCAAGAATCAGAATAATTGTTTAAAATTACAATAGACTTTATAATGAAATGTTACAACATAAGATGATTGTTACCCACCTCTTGATTTTGACAGGAAACAAATTCTTTTTAATTATGGCGAACACTAACAATAGGCCTAACCCTAAGCCTAAAATAAGGCCAAAAATAATAAGAAAAAAAAAATTTTTACTTGTAGAACTTTGAGAGGGGTACATATGGAACTCTTGCCGAATTTTTTTTTGCCGCTTGCGCTGGTGTTTTTATTCTGTTGGTGTCTTTATTTTGCGGATCTTTTTGAGTAAAATAGACCCTTGAAGCTCGGCCCCTTTTACACGATACATTAACCGGTACGAGGCCTATTTAGTTAACGTATGCTCTTTTAACATCAATGTTTTAAAGTCCCATCCCCCTCCCCGATTTTAAAAAAACTTTCATGTCAGGCCTTTTGGTCACTGAACCGCTGTGTTTTATTGTCCTCAAGGACTTTACTAATTCACACATTGACACAAAGAATTGAATTTGCGTAACAACGGGCGTACAATGTTTGCGGTAGTTATTAGTGTAATTATGTCCACCATTTACGGAGTAAAACTGGTACCCATCACCATAGCGCTTGTGCATATTTTAAACCCGACGGTTAATGTACAACAAGCTATGGCACCAGCGAACGTTTAAGCTCACATGTTTCGCAACGTGAACTGGTTGTCAATGACTACTACCCTTAGTTCTGGTATAATCTTAACACGGTGAATATAATTGTTAACATTTGTTTGAGAATCAATTGATCATAGTTAAAGATTGTACTTTATCGGTCATTATTTTATAATTAAGATCAGCTTACTTGTGCATCTACAGCTTCCGGTTTATAGGTGGACATCACAAATTTGATCATTCCACTAAAGGAAAACATCTCTGGCACTCGCAGGCAATGGCTATCCCTTACAATGGGACGTTCATCCCCAGTCCAATGCCCGTTGATACCCTCATGACGATTACCACAAAACCCCACAAACCACGCAAAAATAACCCAATATCGTGTCCAAACCCATACCACGGCTCCAAAACGCGATATACACATCAATTAGAGGGTCGTTTTATACAAAAATTTCCACTCTAATGCATTGACGGCAACAAATCAATACATCACGACAGCACTCGCTTAGGGGAGGCCTGGGCACGTGGTAGCACAAAAACCATTCGGTCGTCTCATACCCAATAAGATTACCCACAACCACGCAAAAATAACCCTATACATCGGTCCAAAACCCACACCACGGTCCCAAAATGCAAAAAAACATCAATTAACCTTTTGTTTTTGTTTTTTTTTCCTTTTTATTGAAATGCAATCTATCGACATTCCCAATAACATGTGCAGCGACCGCTCACTACATCGCAGACAGTACTCGCGAGGGGTGGCCTGGGACGGGGTAGATCCCCAAAATGTCGGATCGCATGGAGAACGGGCTTCGCAGTTTTAGCGGCAGCCCATGTCCGTACGTCTATCGTATTTTAATATCACCCATAACAGTTACCCATATCACTTGGGTCAACAAGACATTTGAGACTAAGAAGCAATTGCCAAGTAACAAAAAATGTTATTCAAACAAAGCAGGCTTCAATTAACAACTTCTAACTTCAGACCCAGCTTTGAATCAAAGTCAGTGTAATGACAGACTTTTTCTTTCAATGTACTCGGAAAGTGTGATGTAAACATATCGCTGCCAACAGCCACATTAGCAACAAAGTGCAGAAGCCCAACATTAATTGATAGACGCTGTTTGCCTACATAAAGTGGATGGAATATTTGAAATGCTGGTTGTTAATAAATTTGACTTCAGACGGAAATAGTACACTTGAAAACGAAATCACAAATGAAGTAGTCACAATGCCCGAAATAACAAAGAGAACTGCCTTAGTCACAGGCCAGTCCCAAACTAATATGTGTCTATAGTACGGTTGCATTACCGGCTATGTACCATTTTCTTCCAATGAAAATTGGACCCTCCGGTTTACCTTAAGACCCAGTTTTCAGCCCCAACATGTTGCTAAAATTAGTCTTTTTCAAACAGGAATTAGACATTTGATACAAGGACCCATCCATAAAACCAAAAATTGACTAAGTAGTGAGCGGTTTGGACTGCAAAATTGCGACAACCCCTCCCCTCGGTACAACAAACACGCAACCACTCTATTCGAAAGATAGTAATACATAATTTTAAAAATGATGGTTGTGGTCAAAAACTTTGGTGGCAGGGGGTGTTTTTTGGGTCAAAAATCACGTTTTGGCTAAAAATTAAGAATATCAAGATTTATTATTTTTAGCAAAACAAAGTTTAATCATCATGCAATACTATCAACTCTGACATTTATATTATAGATTTCTGTTTTATACAATATATTAAAGGTTCTTGAATTTTAGCCCAAAAATCACCTTTTTTCCTAAAAAAAGCATCCATTTTATCACGTGTCACCAAACGAGTATACCTGAACTTAGCAACGTATAAAACCTATATCAATAACAAAAATGGATACCATAAAAATAAGATTGTAATATTTACCTAAAAAATAAAAATAATAATAAATTTCGCTTAACTTGCGCCAAATTTCATTTTCGGCATAGAAATCATCCCTGCCACCATAATATTTCAAACCACAACCATCATTTTCTTAAATTTATATATTTATTCTTCAAATAAAGGTGTTGTGTTTGTTTGTACGGTGGTGGAGGGGGTTAACTCGAAAACTAGAGAACTTTTCAAGGCTCGGCCGCCTGCGCTATAGGAAAGGGTTTCATTGATAACCACAATAATGGCAAAAACGAGACCTATATCTCTGTATGGCATCCATTTGTAGCAAGAGCCCTCCAACCTATCAATTTGGTGTCCCAAATTTTTTCTGAATTCTAAAATTAAAACAATCAGCAATCACATATTTTATGCCTTGAACCCCCCATCCACCACCACACCCCATGCACACTCACCACCATCCACCACGCACCACCACAACCACTCACCCCCATTAAAAAACTGAGTATGGGTTATTATTGGTTCGGAAAATAAAAATTTGTCCAGTCATCTGTGGCTGTTTGTAGCAGATGCCATTTTTATTTGAAATTACTGCTCTTAAAGGGGGATGCCCGATTTAAGTCATAAATTTTTTCATCTTGATACAATGGCTTTAACCCCAAACACCCCATCTGTAAGTTTTTCGCGCCAATATTTTAAATCCGTTTGGTCCCCGCCACTAAGTTTGGCAAAGGGTCACTATAGAAATGCACTGCGTCCCGTGTGTGGTGCGTGTTTGTGCCCGTCCCCACACACTATCTCTGGATCTAGCATTGGTCCCCCCCCGCAAATTTTTTGGCAACGGCACTATCGAAGTGCCACTACTACGTGTATGGTGTGGCGTAATGTGGCCGTCCCACGCAATATCTCTGATCTAAGCAAGTAATGGGTGCCATCTTTGAACATCTCCAAGTAGCGGTGGGCTGGGAATGCAAAGTTAGTCCCATGTGACATAGTCAAAGGTCAAATATGGCAAAATAGGTCACATTTTTGTCAAAAATTGGTTTATATATTTGTTATAAGCCCTTGTTACAATATCTTTTGATCTAAGCAAGTATGGGTGGCCATCTTTTGTAAACATCTCAAGTAGGAGGTGGCTGGGATCAAAGTGAGTATGTGCATAGGTCCAAAGGTCAAATATGGTCAAAAATAGGGTCAAATTTTGCAAAAATTATGGTTATAATTGTTATAAGCCTTGTACACAGATCTTTTGATCTAAGAAGTATGGGGTGTACATCTTCGCACCATAGATTTCACCCAAGTAGACGGTGGAGGAGTTGGGAGTGGGGTAGTGGATGGGTCAAAGGTCAAATATGGTCAAAAATAGGGTCTAATTGGTAAAAATAGGTTAAAATATTGCGTATAAGCCTTGGAAACACGATATCTTTTGATATAAGCAAGTATGGGTGTCCATCTTCGCACCTTAGATGTCACCCAAGTAGGCGGTGGATGAGTTCGGAGGTGGGGTATGTGGCAGGGTAAAGGTCAAATATGGTCAAAAATAGTGTCTAAATTTGGTCAAAAATAGGGTATAAAATCTTGTTATAAGCCCTGTAAACACGATATCTTTTGATCTAAGAAAGTATTGGGTGTCCATCTTCGCACATAGATGTCACTCAAGTTGGCGGTGGATGAGTGACGGTGGGAGGTGGCATGGGTCAAAGGTCAAATGCGGTCAAAAATGGGATTGAATTGCTATAACCCTTGTCAAGTGTGGCAGGATAATGAAACTTGGGGGTGGGGTCAACCATTCGTGACCCGAAAAATAGTGAAGGTCATGTCAAGGTCATGCGGGGGTCATTCAAGGGTCAAATGGAATTAAAATTGCTATAACCCTTGTCAATTGTGGTAGGATGATTTTATTTTTTATTATTGATAAACCTTTCGGCATTTGCCAGGCAGATCCCAATATTGCTATATGCATTAAATCCAAGGGAGACTCAGAGAGTGGTGAAAAGGATTATGGGAGGAAGTCCGATTTTAGATGCAGGAGGAAACCGAAGTGCTAGGTTGGAGAAAACATGCGAGACGAGTATGGATCGGCAACCAAATTCACATACGACACTGGCTCGACCAGGAATCGAACCCGGGCCGCCTTGGGGGTGAAAGGTTGAGCGACTCGACCCGCTTTACACCAATTGCCCTCCAAACTGGTGGGTGAGGTAAACATCAGTGCGGAAAAATTTGAAGGTTTTTTGAAGGTCATGTGGTTGTCATTCAAGGTCAAATCAATGAGTATGTGGAGGATGCTGAAACTTGGTGGGTTGTTGTGAGTCAGCATTCGTGCCAAAAAATTTGAAGGTCATTTTAAAGGTAATTTGTGGATCATTCAAGGTCAAATCACTAAGTATATGGTAGGATGATGAAACTTGGTGGGTGTGACAGCATAGTGCCAGAAAAATGTGACGGGTCATTTCAAGGTTGTGGGCTTATTCAAGGTCAACTCACTCAATATGTTGTAGGTCATGAAACTTTGCTGGATGTGGTTGACATTTTAACCAAAAATTGTGAAGGTCATTTCAAGGTCAAGTATGGTCATCCAAGGTCAAATAACTTAAAATAGTGTGTGGTCAATGTAGTAAACATTGATACCATACAATCGGCAACTGCTATGGCAGGAGTCTCAGTGGTTCGAGAACCACTTATTCAATCGCGATTCTCCCTGTGATCTTAAAATTATATTTCGCTCCATTTACTACGTGAAGTTAGAGATAAAAAACGTATTTGTAATCCCCATGAGGACTAGTAAAATTATTATTGTCGACCCAAAAATGGGCATATTTTCATAACATCCAAACCAAAATTCCTTTAGCCCTAAGATTGCACAGGGTAAATGAGAACAATGTAACTTTCTTTGATACCAGATATGGACCACTTCTGGTAAAATCTGGGGTCCCTGGGGACGAGGTATTTAGCGATCGGGCCATGGACCTTCAAAATGGTGGTCAAATTAAAATGAAAGTTTAGAATTGAGGATGTTGGTGATAAGTAGCAAAAAATATATGGTGTAAGTGGTTGGGGCACCATAGCAGAGAAATATTATTTGTATGTGATTGATCAAAGTGCTGTGTAGATAACTAGTCTATGAATAGTGGATTTAGCATATAGTGTGTATAATGAATTTCACAATGGTAAGGAGTTACCCGGGAGCATGATCACAGTTCAATAGATGGAGTTTCCAGGATGACTAAAAGGACCACACCTGGTTTAATAGGTCACACCAGTATACAAAAGAATTTGCTACGGTCAGTCATGCAAATGCCCTTTATAGTTGACAAGGTGCATTTTTGATTCTTAGTTAATCATTGCCGGACCTTATTGTTGTTGTCCTATTTTTGCAAAGAATATAATAGAATGATGAAATCATGGAACTAGGGATTTTGGAAATTCAAAAAGATGTCATTGGTACTCTCCATCCAAAATTATCAATTAAGTACTGTGATGGACTTCAAAACTCACCACCCAATTTACATCCTATGGACAGGTGTTCACATCGGACAGCAGGAGACATGATACTGCATCGGATGTATAATATGTATTTACTCAAGATCAGATGATGGGACATAATACCTGTATGCCAAACTACATGTATTCAGGTGTGTTAAATCTCAACATATTGTAATTTTAGGTACAAACACGGGTACTGTGGCAGTTTCATCTAACAGGGAGAAACATTATACTTGTGCAGGGTAACTCTGCCACTATTACCAACCATTGTTAACCAGGTCTTCAGAGTGATTCTAATTTTTTTTTTATCCCCTTGGCGTGAAAAGCAGAAGGTCGATTTGGGATAACGCGCATGTCTGTATGTGTATGCCAGGGGGCGGATTATGGGGGGTGCACCCCGGCGCGTGCCCCATCTATTGTTGGAAGGGCACCGAGCACGCATATAGGCCGTCAGTAGAAAATGACTTTGCCGCACAGAGCGCCCTGTAGATCTCTGACATGACAGTACAAGGGTTGGGCAACGGTAGATCAAGAAGAAGAATTTTTGTGTTTGGCGCCCAGGCTTGAGCCACTGGTTACTTATAATTTGTTGTGTTGTTTAATGTGACAAAGCAATTCACCCTTCGAATTTCGAACGACTGAGTAAAAAATTGGGTCTACCCAGCAAGCGCAGCAAGCTGGAAAAAATTGGCCGCTCCCTCTATGAGAATTCCTGGATCCCCATTGGTATGTGTATGGTGTGTGTGTGTTCCAGTTGGTTAGGTTTTCATTTTCATGTTCCCTTCGAATAGTTTAGTCAATTTACACAGCTTGGCTAAGGTTCAATAGGTTTCTTTCAGGGGGATGATGTCAAAGGTCATGGGCCCAAGGTCAATGTCATCTGAGTCATGTTCCAGACTGCATCTTGCCAGGGGATGAGGCATTTACTTTGCAGTATTTTTTTTTAAAGGAAAACAGTATATGGAGTTTGAAAGTGTTCACATTTCCTTATAAAAGTGGCTAAGATAACTTTCGAATCCTAAGGTTCTCCTTCCTATTGCAACATTTTTTGGGTGTTTAGGAGTAAAGGCACTGCAACATACCATATAGAAACTCACAACTTGGTTATAAAAGTTCTGAATCCAGAATTTTGATTATGGCACAGTTCTATGGCACTGTGTTAGTGCATAAATGTTTACTGCATGAAAACGAAATTAACATGTTGGAAATTAAAAATTGGTGGCTATCTTCAGTTCTAGTTTCTAGCGACTATTTTAATTCAAAACACACAAAAATGATTTTAAAATCATGCATCAGGCCTTTAAGGAGGGTGAGGTTAAAGGTAACAGAGGCGTCAAATTAATCAAATATTTTTGGGAGGGCTAAAGTTTGGCAGTTTGGTTAGAGATTCCCGTGTTTCGATCATGGCAAGGGGCAAGGTTCTTAGTTTGGAACCAGCTTATCCTGACACAAATATCATGAGCTCATTGCATGATTTCAAGAAAAGCTGATAAATCCACTTAAAATACCCAACAGTCAATTTCATCCTGCTAGGATGATAGAGCATGTGGAGGACGGAGCTCTGGTGGTATGTTTTCTGGCGCGTTATGAAACTATAGTGAGCTAATAAATTTGCATTTTCAATTGAAAAATGGTGGAAATCGTTACCATCCCAATCCAACAACCAAGTGACTTCTAACCTCATAGGGTGATAGACCTGAGGAACCTGGTGCTCTGTTTTTGAGGGGTTATATTTTCAGTAACCTGTGATTAGTCTACCTTAATTAGCATTTTAACCCCAAATTCCTCATCAGTAACCAGCTTACAAGTTCCGCAAACTACAAACTGCATTCTCATTTCCTAATTATTCTTTAACGTACCTACAGCAACATTGGGTGCTCTTGTTTTTAATCCACAGGTGAAAAAGTTATTAACAACCAAGGTTCAGGTTCTGGTAATTTCTTTGGTTGTTCAAAAAGATTTTTGATTGTCCGCATTTGTTGCTTCTACCTGCTTTAAGCTGATGATCAACTGGAAACATGCAGAATTGATGATGTACAATTTATCTAATTTAATGATTGTAAATGATTTAAAGTTAGTTATCCGCTGGAACAATGAAATTGGTGTACGGCAGCAGTTTGGTTGTTCGAAACAAACCATTACACCCAATATTTACACCCCACTATTTTGAACGCTGCTCTCCTATACACTGTAACCATACCTAGGGCAGTGACTATTGTTCAAGAACAAACTTGTTAAGAGAAGTCATGGGGGGGGGGTGGGGTGTGTTGGTAAACTGAGAGTGCTTCTCTTTCAAGATTCTAGATTTGCCAAAAAAAAAAAGTAAAGGCCATCGCCTCTTCAGGTGAAATGCAACAAAAGATATGGGATGATGATTTTGTTCACGAGCAAACTGGTTTCTATGAGAAATAGAACTTGAATGCAAAAGTTAAGGAGAATATCTTTTTACACAAAATACATGTAATGTCAAAGTCGAGCCCATCAAATGATGATAAAGACAGATCACCATGGTAAGAATTTGAATTTGAACCGGATGTATGCGGGTTGGATGTATATAATTGGCAAACCAATTGTGGAAACTGATGGGAATTAATCTGAAAAAATCTAAAACGAATGAGGTACCATAAGTTGCAGTGAAATGTTTTCAATATTACATTATAAAAAAGTTACAAGTCAATAAATCGCAGCCTTTTTGTTTCACTCAGGTGATTTATGAACAGCTTTCTGGAATAAACACTTCTCTATACCCCTTTACATAGGAGAAAATTTATTATTTTCACACTTGCTGATTACACACAGTGTTTATAATACCTGAAAGTTAAAGCCTTCTCAGAAAACAATGTTACAATGCTGAGGGTCAGTCGGTCATTTTCTAACTCAATTCACGTTTGGTAGGATTATTTGGCTATTATGTTCCCAGAAAAACCATATACAATCTTGAATTAATCAACCATTGATTTAAATTGGTGCATATAAGGAATACATTCAGTGTTATCTTTGCATATTTCAAGTGACTAGTTTGTTTTCTATGTTTTTCTTTATTTTTTAAAAATTCTTTTAATTTAGACCACAAATTCGTTCGTGGTCTATAGTACTGGGGTTGTTGGAAGCCAATGGTTTTTGTTAACTGCGTGTTTATCTTATCGTATTGTCTTGAAAATTTCGAATTGTGTGTTTGGATGACGTGGGAAAATAATGCAGCGTTTTCGTTTGGCGACAATAAGGGTTGTGTGAAAGCCAAGTTTGGGTCTAAAAAACAATTGGTTTGAATTTGGTTTGTTTGTTGAGTTGTCATACAGCTCCTTTGGATTTTGTGGCCATTTAAATGGCCATGAAAGCAGTGGGAATAGAAAAGAGTCAATCACACTAGGCCTCTGGCAAGCCTTACCTTATCACTTGTCCTACATGTAGCCGCTATGTAGATTGATGAATTTTCAGCCGTTGTTTCCTGTTGTGTCCATCAGTGTGCTTGCAATTGTGTTGGTTTTTGTTACAGTTAATTAGG